>RCUC01150945.1:0-22127 GCA_003697995.1 Taxidea taxus jeffersonii
AAAAGATGACTCTCTAGCCTGCTGTGTGATGAACAGACTAGCAGGCCAAGGGTGGGGTGGGCACAGGGATGAGGAGGGCTTTGCCTACACCAGGCAGGAAGTGATGTGGGCCTGATCTGGCACTTGATGGTGGGGAAGAGAAATAGCTGGATATAGGGTCTCCCTGGTAGGAGGATGACATAAGAGGGCTTGCTGATAGATTGCACTGGTGTGGGGTGGAGAAGGGGAGGACAGAAGAAGGTTCCAGGTTTCAGGTGCATGCGTTGGGAAGATGGTTGCCATTTACTGAATGGGCAGAGATACACATTGAGGCTGAAGATCAGTGGACTGGCTTTGAGCCTGTTCGGTTTGGGAGACTAAGACCTCCACATGCTGTGGCCAAGGAAGCAAGTGGACCTGTGAGTCTGGAATCATGTTCTCAGCCTCACCCTTCTCTGCATCTCCTGCAGCATTCTCTCAAACCTTTCCATGGACTCTCCAGAACTCCTGCCCTGTGATCAATAAATGCCTCTATATCCTCAGCCTCCTCTGCCCCCATCCCCACTTGTTCCTCCTTGAAACTTCCTTTTTCCCATACATGGCATGTCCACACTAGCTCAATCTTCACTTCTCCCCACCCCCTCTGCTTCTTCCACAATTCTTCCTATTCCAATTTTAATGGCACCTCCAAACTTTTAATTGTCAAATTCCAAAACCTTGAATTATCAGACTCCTCTTGTACTCTAACACGCCAAGTCCAACTCTCCAGGAAATCCAGTGGCTTTCCCTATGCCTCAGAGTAAAAAACCAGAGATCTTACAATAACCCATAAAATCCTGCATGATTTGGACCCTCTGGTGTGATCTCTTGCTACTCTCTCTCACTCACGGTTGTTCCAGCCACATTAACTTCCTTATTGTTGCTCAAGACTCCAAACACATTCCAACCTCAGGACCTTTGCACTGGCTCTTCCTCCTGTCCGAAATACTCTTTCTTTCTTTCCTCACTTATCCACAGACTCCCTCATTTCCCTCATGTCCTTCAAATATATCCCCTGATCTAATATAAAGCAACATCCTTTCCCTTCTCATCACCTCCGGGCTTACTCTCTTTGTTTACTTGTTTATAGTTTGTCCTTCTCCACCAGATGCAAGTCCCATGAGACCCTTGTTTTATTTTTTTGCCTCTATATCCCCACAGTCTGGAACAGTGCTTAGCCCATGGTAGGTGCCCAGTCAAGACTGTTGCTGTGTGGTGTTGCTGATGACTCGGAGTCAACTAATCTGGAACTTTGTCTCAATTATAACCTCATGTGACCTCCCTGAGATTCATCTGCCTTAGCTGGGTTGGGGGGGGGATATTAATATCTATCCTGCCTAGTTCACGGGGCAGCTGTGAAGCTCAAATGAGTCACTGGACTTAGACATTTTCTCTTTTTTTTTAAACAGCTTTATTGAGAGTTTTATTCATATACAATTTATTCTTTTAACATGTACAATTAAATGGGTTTTAATATATTCACAGTTAATGCAAGTATCACCACAATCAAATTTTTTAATTTTTAATTTTTTTATTAACATGTAATGTATTATTAGCTCCAGGGGTACAGGTCTGTGAATCGCCAGGTTTATACACTTCACAGCACTCACTATAGCACATACCTTCCCCATGGACTTAGACATTTTCATAGGCCAGAGTCCTATGGCCAAAAATGCAAAGCAGGATCCATGGAACTCCTATAAAAGGATGTTTGATAATTTTCTTTATAATTCCTATATGGAGGGGGGAGAGTAAAGCCCTGAAGAAACTAGTGTGTTCTCACAGGGAATTCTCTGGCAAGTCCTGATCTTAAAATGATCAGTCCATAAAAATGGAAAGACAGGCACAAAACCAAAGATGAATACAAAAGTCGTTAAGCATGGACAAGAATGGTTTCAGGGAGGCTGTGGGGAAAAAAGAGCTAAGCTTTGCAAAAATGTGAAGGATGAGAAAAATTGATTTGGGGGCACATTTGAAGCAAGCAGATAAATGACAGGATGGTGCCAACAGATGACAGATTAAAAGTAGAACTCAGGTCTTACTCTTTCCCACAAAGAAAATGGTCTTTAGGTCTGAAATAAGAAATCGTTAAAAATGAAATTTAAAGAACAGAGGGAGGTAAAGAGAGTCTTGCTTCATTAAATGAGATCGAGTCCCCAGACCCAAGGTAACTGTCCCCCCAACCCACCACTTCATTTCATGGGTCTTTTTCCCTGCCCCTCTTCTTCCCCCACAGGCTTGGCAACCAGGTTACCCATCCAAGTTCTGGGCATATTCCCCCCAGTTTACAGTGCAGTCTGATGAAAGGTGAGTAGAGGAGTCTCTCCTCATCTGGGACCTTCCTGGAAGGGCCACGGCAGGATGAACACCCACGTGCTCGGCTGTGTGTGTGTGTGCGTGCGCGTGCACACACGCATACGCACACACAAGTGACTTCCTTCACCAGGGAGGTCAGGTGGAGTATCTTCTGATGACGGTGAACTAATGGTTTATTGTCTCCAAGCATCTCCTCTACCTGAGATAGGACATTTTGGGGGAACCTGAGGGCCACTGCTCCCCCTGCCACCAGCAAGTCCAACGCAGCCGTACTCTGGGATTTTCCTGCTTCCTGTTGAATACTCCAAACAGCTTGCAGGACCTTGCCTTCTCTTCTGGAAGCCCCACAAAATATTCCTCAGGTGTAGGAAACTCTGGGCAGGTTGTAGATCAAAAATTTTTTTTTACTAGATAATGTATCTTTAAAAATTTTTTTTGTATTGTAAAATATATAGAACATAAAATTTATAGTTTTAACCCCCTCAGTGTACAGGTCCGTGGCATTAAGTACATTCACCCTGCCAGGCAGTCGTCACCAGCATCCCCCTCCGGAACTTTCCCACCTTCCCAGGTTGAAGTGGTGCCCTTGAAAGAATCCCTCAGGGGCCCCGGCGTGACCCAGCCCCTGGCAGTCAGCATTCTGAGTTCTGTCTCTGGGAATCTGACTGATCTCTGACTCTGTGAGGAATCACACATCTGTCTTTCTGTAACTGGCTTCCTTCCATTTAGTGCGACGTCTTCAAGGTTCATCCCTGTGGCCGTGTGTCTGAATCTCTTCTTTTGGAGGCTGAATAATAGTGTATCTCAATTTTTTTTTTTAAGATTTTATTTATTCATTTGACAGAGATCACAAGTAGGCAGAGAGGCAGGCAGAGAGAGGGGGGAAGCAGGCTCCCTACTGAGCAGAGAGCCCGATGCGGGGCTCGATCCCAGGACCCTGAGACCATGACCTGAGCCGAAGGCAGAGGCTTAACCCACTGAGCCACCCAGGCACCCAGCGTAACTCAATTTTAATGGGATAAATTTTCTCCCAAAATCCTGTGGCTAAATGGCAGGAACGCAGACCGAAGGGTGGGATACGGAAATTGTACTGAGACTGTGTCATGGGGGGAGGAAGGCTGTCTCAGGAAATCCCCACAGGACTCCTGTCCAGACTGCCCTGGACAGCATTTCTAACAATGACTTAAGTGAGGACCCAGGAGGGCTGCCAAGCTAATAACCTGTGAATGACAGAAAATTGGGCCTAGCAGCTCTTCTGCAGAACGATGAGTAGGGATTCAAATTATTTAGTATACTAGAATGATACACTGAGACCAAGGAGACGAAGTTCAACATGTGCAACATGTGCAGTATGTGCAATATGCTAAAATTAGGTTAAAGTGCATATCGTGTGCGTACGTGCACACACGTGCGTGCACACGCACACGCAGCAGTACAGGATGGAATAAAATGGTCCTTAGAGCAGCATGAGCGAGAGTTGTGGGTTTTAATTGACCACAGGCTCAGTCTGAGTCAACAGTGGGATGTGGTTGCCAAAAAAACAACTAATGCGACCCAAAGGTGCATTAATAGAAGCACAATGTTCAGAGCAAGGCAGGAAATAGCCGCTGCGCTGGCCTTGCTGGTCAGGCTGCCCCTGGAATGTTGTGTTCAAGTCGGCACCGCACTTTATGAGGGCCATCAAAAGCCTGGAGGGCATTTGGCAGAGGGCAAACGGTCTGGAAAAGGTGCCTCGTGAGGAGCAGGAAACAAATCTGGGAACTTAGCAAGTAGGACTGAAGACCTGGCAGGGGGACACAGGAGGCCGTTACCTTTTGTGTGGTATTGGAAAATGGCACTGTAACTCAGGGATGCAGGTTACCACAAGGGTAAATTCTACTGAGAAGAAGAAACAACTTCCTTATCTTAGACCTGTCAAAACAACAGTGGGTGGCTTCCGGAGAGAGTTCCTCATCACTGGAGGCAATCAACCAGCATTGTTTCAGGGAAATGGTTCTCAGGGGGCACACCTGCCCCTCAGGAGAGACGTTGGTTGTCACCAGTGGGAGGAGGCAGGGTGGTTCCTAGTATCTGGTTAAGTACAGACCAGGAATGCTTCCAAACGTCCTGCGGTGCACAGGCCCGCCCTGAGAACAGAGAATTATCCAGCCCAAAATGTTGACTGTGCTGAGTTTGGGAAACCACAGAAGGCACTCCTGTACTGCGGTGTTGTAGAGTGGAGGCCCAAGCCCCACGGCTGGATCAGGCTTAGGGGTATTTTTATATCACTGGCTAATGTTTAAGGATCCTGAGATTTCACATAAAGATATGGAATTCCAGCCCTTTCTTTAAAAAAAAAAAAAAATCCCTACATTTGATGATAGGGGGCTCACCCTCCTGCACAGCAACAGCTTCCTGGAGCTGATTAGCTGAGTTCTCTTCTGGAAGAATCTAGAGCTCTCTAGCTCACCACAGTCCTCACTTCATTGCCTGTCTAGCCATGGTACGTGTTTGCATTTTGATCCCTCGTGCCTTTCATCCACATGTTCTCAACTTTGCCTTGGCATTCAGTTCACCTGGAGAGCTTTACAAGTCCCCCACCGCTCCCTCGTACTCACGCTGTACCCCAGACCGGTACAACAGACTCTCTGGGGGTGGGACTCAGGCAGCACCATTTCTCACAGCTCCCCCAAATGGTTTCAAGGTACAGTCAAGCACAGGAAGCACAACTTTATTGTGAAACAATACTCTGTGGGTGGAGGTTCTAAGACATACACAAACCAAGTATAGAAAACTCTACAGTCAATGGGGCGCCTGGGTGGCTCAGTGGGTTAAAGCCGCTGCCTTCGGCTCGGGTCATGATCCCAGGGTCCTGGGATCGAGCCCCGCGTCAGGCTCTCTGCTCTGCGGACAGCCTGCTTCCTCCTCTCTCTCTCTGCCTCTCTGCCTACTTGTGATCTCTGTCTATCAAATAAATAAATAAAATCTTTAAAAAAAAAAAAAAGAAAACTCTACAGTCAAGAGAATGTGAACCCCTGAATGGGCTGCTTCAGGAGAGAACTCCGTGTTTCTTGTGGTGGTCAATGAAGAGAACTTTTAAGAAGAAATCCCTACTTTGGAATACTTGAAAGGGAGGGAGACTGGACCACAGCAGGGTTCTTCACTCTGAGTGTGAAAGAGAATCACCTGACGGGTTTCCCCCAAGAATACAAGTCCAAGTCCCATCCCAGAAGAGCATGATCTAGAAAGGTCAGGTAAGGGCTGAGCAGGTACAAGTTGAAAATCTTCCCAGACGATGCTGGTAAGCACTCCCAGGGAAGAACCACGGAGCAAGGTGCATGACCTCCAAAGCTCCGACCTCAACCTCGACAGTGACTCAGGTCCTTAAAAAAAAAAAAAAAAAAAAAAAAATCTATGTCAGCCTTCAAATACACACTGGAAACCTAAAGGACGTGACCACCATGGGTTGGGTAGTATTTTAGCACCCACGAAGATGAGGGTAAGCTTGAAGCTGCAAGATTCTCAGATTCAGTCCTGACACCGAGGCCTGAAGGGATTCAGGAAAGAAGTGTTTCAAGGTTCTAGCACATTTCCTGACACATCTGACACGTGATGTTTGCTTAAATAACCTCTCAGAAAGCCGCTTACATGCTTCTGTGAATTTTTAGCTTCAAGCAACAGATACTGACACTGTCTGCTTTAAGCTAGAAAGAATTCCATTAAATGGGTATTAGAACAGTGTAAGAAGGCTTTAAAATATGTCTGCTTTAATAAAGCATGATACATCAGTGCAAAAACTTATTATATGGCCATTAGAAACTATCATACAGATTGAAATGAATACATTTAGTGGGTGTGTGAAGAGGTCCACAATACAGAGCTCTGTGAGAAAGTGGTTATAGAACAGGATGTAAAATACGATGCAACTCATTTTCATAGCAACGTGTATTGGTATTAATACTTACATGTCAGACCTGGGGAAAATCTGAACCTTGACCTAAACCTCATGTTTTATACAAAAATTAACTGAAAGCGGATCATCAGCATAAAAATGTAAACCTATAAAACTTTTAGAAAAAAAAAAAAGAAGAGAAAACCTTCCAGATCTAGAACTAAAGAGCTCTGAGATTGGACACCAAAAGCAGTCTGTAAAAGGAAAGATTGATAAATTTGACCTCATCGACCACAAATTTCTGTGTTGCAAAGGACCTGTGAAAAGGCGGAAAATTCAAGCTGCAGCCTGGGGACAGTGGGTGGGGGTGGGACTCAGGCAGCAAGATGTGCAAACCACACATTCAACAAAAGATTAGTATTTAGAATATATAAGGAACTCTCAAGACTCAGCAGTAAACAAACAAAAAAATTCGAGGGGCGCCTGGGTGGCTCAGTGGGTTAAAGCCTCTGTCTTCGGCTCAGGTCATGATCCCAGGATCCTGGGATCGAGCCCCGCATTGGGCTCTCTGCTCAGCAGGGAGCCTGCTTCCTCCTCTCTTTGTGCCTGCCTCTCTGCCTACTTTGTGATCTGTCGGTCAAATAAATAAATAAAATCTTTAAAAAAAAAAATTCGAGAATGGTCCAAAGACATGAGAAGACTTTTCCCCCAAAAGGTTATGCAGATGGAAAATAAGCCCATGGAAAGATGTTCAATGTGATCAGTGATCAGGAAGATGTAAGTAAAAAACCACAATAAGGGACCACAAGTTACGTAGCAGAATGGCTACAATAAAAAAAATCGTGACAACACCAAATGCTGGTAAGGATGCAGAGAAACTGGCTCACTCACAGAGCAGAGGAGAGGAGGCTAGTCTGGAAAATAGTTTGGCAGTTTCTTAGAAAGTCAAGACGCAACCACCATTGGATCCAGCATTTCAGCTTTTGGGTGTTTATCCCAGAGAAGTGAAAAACGTATGTCCGCATGAAATACGGGAATGTTCACAGCAGCTCTACTTGAAATTGGCAAAACTGGAAAACCCAAATGTCCTTCACTGGGTGAATGACTAAAGAAATGGATACATCCGGGATGCCTGGGTGGCTCAGTTGGTTAAGCGGCTGCCTTCGGCTCAGGTCATGATCCCAGCATCATGGGATCGAGTCCCGCATCGGGCTCCTTGCTCGGCAGGGAGCCTGCTTCTCCCTCTGCCTCCGCCTGCCTCTCTGTCTGCCTGTGCTCGCTCGCTCGCTCTAACTAATAAAAAAAAATCTTAAAAAAAAAAAAAAAGAAAAGAAATGGATACATCCACTCTAGGAAAGACTACTCAGACTCACTTTCAAAATATCTAAGTATAAAAGGTGGGGATGATCTAAAGAAAGGTTATAGACGTAATCCTATTGTTGGTACACAGGTAGGGCCATGGAGGTGCCATGTATATAAATGACTGAAATTCAAGGCATGGTACCCTAGAACATGCCCAGTTCTCTGCTGTCTCTCTCGAAGGAATCTGAGCACAGGGCACACACAGAAAATTAAAGAACCCCAATAAATACGATCCACATCTTTCCTCTTTTTATTCACTCAGAAGGGGGGAGATTCTAGATACTAATACATCCCCTCCTATGTATGTTAATGATCTAAAATGAGCAATGGTCGTTGGAACTTGAAGTATCATTAGACAGGGGCTGGGGTGGGTGGGGCAGGGATAGGGCTGGGAGGGGGGATTAGGGAAGAGGCAGTCGCTGCTGAAAAGAAGGATTTTCAAGGTCTGCAGCTAAGCCTCAAGCCATCACTGGATAAACAAGGAAGTGCTAGAAAGTTGTTTGTGTGAAATGGAGTGTAAACTGCAAACATAAAGGTGGAGGGGAAGAGGCAGAAGGAGGGACCCACAGAGGACGCATTGGCCCCCACCCTGAGTGGGAGGCTGTAGGAGTCTGGCGGTCCTTATTTATACGGTACCAGAGAACACTGCAGCTCACACTCCGTGTGCTTGCTGCCTCATCTCCATCAACAGATGGAGGTAATAAAGAGGCTAAAAATGGAAACACGAACTGGTGTGTAGCTTTGTTATGGCAGTTTGTCACAGAACAGTCAAGAATCCCTTGTCGGTAAGTTGTGCTTGTCAAGGTCACCCGTGACCTCTTTGGTGGTATTAAATCTAACAGACACTTGGCTGGACAGGCTGTAGCAAGGCCAGGGAGGCCAGTCTCTTGGGGCATGAGGTTGGCCGCTGCCCACTTGCGATCAGCCAGGCACAAGCAATGGTTTGGCTTCCCTGGGGCTTCTGGAGGCGTTTAGTTCCAGCTTTGGTCAATAGCCCATGTAATTAATCAACTTAAAGGGAGCCCTGGTTAGCAATGGTTCTTGACCCTGGCTGCATACCAGAATCACCTAGGGAGCTTTAAAAATAATACCAGGCCTAGACCTCACCCAGGACCAGTCAGTGGGGCTGAATATAAGCCATTCCTTAAAAGCACCCCAGGTGATTCTCATACGCAGCCCAGCTGAGAGCCAACAGGCTAGATCATTAAGAGGCCAAGTTCAGAGACACGTGGGGGATGCCAGTCTTGTTCCTTCTCTAATCTATGATCTCCTACCTCTTCCTAGTACATTCTGAATTGGAGTGGAGACAGGATTGGCATTGAAAGAGCAGGAGACCATAATTTATTTAACAAAAACTAATGGATGCAGTTTTAAGATTGCTTCTAATTTTATATAATGCTCTAATGAACCAGTCACCTTATGTGCAAACCTCTGTATGGATCCATAATCTGTTTTCTTGGGATAAATTCTTACTCTGATTAAAAAGGTAAGGATACTTCCTAAAGTTTCAATAATTCAAAAATTATTGGCCAACTTGGTTGGTAATAAATCCTGTTTAATATTATTTTACTTTGTACTTCTTTAATGTTCATTAATTCCATTTGTATATTATCATTTGTATTTCTTTTTTGAAGTTGCTCTTTATGTGCTTTGACCATTTTTCCACTGTGGTGGTCATTTTTTGCTGATTTTTAAAGACTTTATATATGACAGTATTGATTGATGGTTATTAATATATCGTATATTAATGGTATATTTATATATTACAATTTGAATTGTATGTCATGTACATTTGCCAGTATTTTTCTCTTGATACGTTTGAGACTTTTAGATATAGAAGTGTAAATTATGTATGTATGCCAAATTTCCTAGTCTCATCCTCTATGGTATCTTCCACTACTTTTAGGTTCTCAAGTTCCTTTTTATCATAAATTACTTTATGACCTAATTTCCAATACTAAATACTTTGATTCATCTGGAATTTCTTTTGGCAAAGAAATGGCCTTTATATCAACACCCAGATGGCATCTCCATCACATACTGGACATAAGGGCCCAGTCGTGAGCTTTCTCTTTGCCCTGCTGATCATTCTGTCTGTACTGTCTTGAGCTAAGACCACCTTTTTTTTTTTTTAAGATCTTATTTATTTATTTGACAGACAGAAATCACAAGTAGGCAGAGAGAGAGGAGGAAGCAGGCTCCCCGCTGAGCAGAGAGCCCAATGTGGGGCTCGATCCCAGGACCCTGGGATCATGACCTGAGACGAAGGCAGAGGCTTTAACCCACTGGGCCCCCCAGGCCCCCCAAGACCACCCTGTTTTAATACTGTCACTTTATCATTTACTTTAATATCTTGCAAAAAGTACTGTTGACCCTTGAATAACATGGGTTTGAACTATGCGGGTCCACTTACAGGTGGATTTTTTTAAATGAATAAGGCCCAGTACTGTGAATGTAGTCTTCCTTAGGACTTTCTTATTAGAATTTTTTCTCTAGTTTACTTAATTCTAAGAATGCAGTTTAGAATACATATAACTTACAAAATATGTGTTCACTATTTATCTTATTGGTAAGGCTTCCCGTCAACAATAGGCTATTAAGTTTTGGAGGAGTCAGAAGTTACACATGGATTTTCAGCTGCCTGGGGGTTGGTACCCCTAACCCCTGTATTCAAGGGTCAATTGTGTATCATTATTTTTATTTTCAAAAACATTCTGTCTATTCTTTGATTCTTGCTTGAATAGTAGTTTAGAAACTCCTCTAAAATTATTACAAAATTAATGCATATTAAGACAATATTGTTTGCAAATACTGACCAATCTATGGAACCAAAGAAAGAATCCACACATGGGAAACAGTATTTATTTGAGAGAGAGCGCGCACATGTTTGGGCAGAGGGAGAGGGAGATAATCTCCAGCAGACCCCTTGCTGAGTGCAGAGCCCAATGCCAAGTTGGATCTCAAGACCATGAGCCGAAATCAAGAGTCGCATACTCAACCGACTAAGCCACCCAGGCGCCCCAGGAAACACAGTATTTTATATCTGCAAGAGAAGAGAGGACTATTCGGGTATTGATTTCAGACATGTGCTTATGTAACTGGAAAACATGAGACTGCTACCTCAGATTATATACAAAAATAAATTCTGGGAAAATTGGCAAACTCCTCGAACAGTTTATAGACAAGGTATCCTAAATGGCCCAGGAACATATAAAAAGAATCTTACCGACAGTGATAATGAGGGCAATGTATATAAAAACAATCAGATACCATTTTTCTACCGTTTGATTGGCAAGTTTACTTTTAAAACATAATCTCTTAATATGTAGAGCCGATGAGCTTGCGGGGAAATTGCTGGGAGGGTACGATCAGCGGAGCCGATTTGGGAAGATCTATCCAAATTGAAAACACACATCCTATGACCTCGTGGAGGTACTCAGAGAAACAGCAGCACAGGCACACAGTAAGGGTACCCATAGGCGGGCTCTACCAGTTACTGAGATGCTGAACTGTTTCCCATTCGGTTGGCTGACAGCCTCCACCGCACCTGCAAGGGTCCTTGACTCCCACTGCCCAGGCCACGTTAACCTTCTCCCTGCCCCTCCCCCACCCCCTGCCCCAAACTGTCCTGTGATCAACACCTGAAGAGTCAGAGTCAATGCCACGGATTAACTCCCAGACCCCCTTCCAGCTCTGGGCCCAGAGTCCATTCAAACCAAAACCTGTTCACATTCCCACCCGCCCAGAAGGAGAGTGCCTGTCCCAGCTTCCCTCGCAGCCCGGAGCGGCCACGTGACTAGATGCTAGCCAATGAGACGTGAGCACGCATTCGTGTGAGACTTCTGGGAAATCTCGCGAGGCAGACCGTCTTCCCCTTCCCCGGTGCGGTCGCGGGAGAGAGGAGGTGCTCACGGAGACTGCAGCACCCAACGTCAACCACAAGTGGGGGGACAGAGTCGCGGTTACCAAGAGCTAGAAGCCACCGGGCTGACCCAAACCACCACCTTCTAGACTTCCTTTAAATGAGACAGAATATCCTAGTCAAACTGCTGCTACTTGGGCTTCCTGAGTTACAGGCAGCCACGTTTAATCACAATGGATACAAAGGTAAATGCCTGTGAACAGGGAAATGGCTAAATCAAGCAGGATATGTAAACAATATAAATTGTAAACAACTGGAGGCCTCATATATTTGATGAAATACTTTGCAGAGGTCGACATAAATCTACAGGCATTACCAGGAGCGAAAAAAGCACGGTGCGGAATGGCCTCATCATTCCTGTACTCTCCCCTCCAAACCCCTAATAAACTCGGCTGGGTTTTCCTAGTTTTCTAGACACGAAAGCACGGAAGAAAGACTAAAGATATACCATATAAGCTGTGCAATGTTAAGAACTTTTGGAGAGAGAAAAAAATTGCTGGGGGATGGCCAAAGGGCCCCTTACCTTTGGCGCCGCCATTCCACCTTCATACAAAAGGAATGATTTGTGTACTACCTGTATGGTACAAATTCATTAGGTTTCCCACCTACCCACCAGCTGACCTTCTCAAACTGTTCACTTGCCTGCTGCTTGCTGCCTGCAGCGTCCACATGTGAGAGCTGTCGGAGCTGAAGACTCAGACTTGCAGGGGCGGCCGCTTTGGCACACAGAGATTAGCTCAAGAGCCACCACCTGAGTGCTTCCTGTTGGAGAAGTTCAAGGTTCTTTCAGGACCCCTCTGTCGCACAGATTGCATTGCTTACAATACCACTGCGTCTAAAAGAATGAAATCAAGGTATTAATCTACAAGGACAAAGGGAGAGGACACAACAGCTAATGAGAAATTACAGTAAAATACCAGGAGCGGTACCTGGCACCGCAGAGCTGAGAAACTTCAACTGAACACTGGAAACAGGAACGACTGCTGGACAGGATCTCCAAAAGCTCAGTACTCGGAGGCATCGGGTGCTGCAGGAAGCAGGGGAGAGGTGCCGGGCTGAGCAGCCGGCCCCCTAGGTATCACCTGTCAGGCACACCATTGGGAATGTGTGCTGCCCACTAGGAAATGTGACTCAGATGAGCTCCAGGCACGGAGATCTCACAGAGTGCAGAAGAAGGAGAGGTGTGCTGGTGTGAACCAAGGGGAGAGGTTAAAATCACCTTCTTATTTCTGGGTGTCCCCTGCCAGTGTCTTCTAGTTATTTCTCATTTTGGAATGAGATCAATTTTAAGACTCCTAATGGCTTGAGAACAGTGGGGAGGTAGGGGTATGGGGTGGAGAACAGTCTGGGCAGTTGGCTGTTTAGTTTGGGCTCATTATCTCCCAACAATTCTTACCATGTTGACAGTTCTTTAGCCCCTGCGGTGGATCCTCCCTCTGGATGAGCTGAGAAGCCACAGAGGGCTTTCAACAGAAGGATCCCTCTCATCATTGAGATCTTAGGAAGACTGGGTGGGGGCTAGACCCGTCAGTGTCTGGTCAGGAAAAGGGAAACACTCTAGGTATGTCAAACCGAAATGATTTAATACAGGAGGTTGGTTCTAAAAGTATTGAAGGGGTAGATGGCACCAAAAGGGAATGATGGAGTTACTGCGAAATAAGTTCAGGAGCCACCCCCACGAAGGCTGGGGAAGCAAAAGGGAAAATGTCAGCAGAGCCCACGACTGCTACATGGCTGTGGGTTCTAGAGCATTTGCAACCATCTGCAGCCCCGGGGATCACAGCCACACCGCCTAGCAGCAAGCCAGGCAGTCACACTCCCACTACTGCAGGATCCTCTAGGCCCCAGAGGTGTCGTAAGAGGTGGAGCGTCTCCTTACACCCATGAGTTCTGTGCTGCTGAGGCCACAGGAACGCCCACTTCAGCCTCCAAGCTACTCGAACAAATTCGAAGCGTGCGAGGATATTAGCCGTGGAGGTGGTGAGAGGCAGTCATATTCAGTATATGTTCTGGGGGGTGGGGTGTGGACAACAGGATTTGCTCACAAATCAGATGTGGGGTATGACAGAGAAGTCAAGGTTAACCCTATATTATTCTTCTAAAAAATTTACTTATTTTGATTTTTTAAAAAATTTCTTTTAAATTTTTAAACAAGCAGGGGGTACAAGGGGAGAGGGAGAAGCAGGCTCCCTGCTGAGTAGGGATGTGGGGCCTGACCCCAGGACCCTGGGGTTAGGACTTGGGCTGAAGGCAGATACTTAACCAACTGAGTCACCCAGGTGCCCCTAAAGATTTTATTTATTTATTTATTTGAGAGAGAGAGAGAGAGAGAGACCACAGCAAGGGGATGGGGAGAGGGAGAAGCAGAAAAGTGGGAAAAACACCAGAAGGGTGTGGCATCTTCCAATCCTGGTGACCAGAGTTTCGGGAAGGAAAGAGGGTCGGCTGTGCCACTTGCTGTGCCACTAAGATGAAGAGTTGGCTTCGGTTTCACACGATGGATGTCACTGGTGACCTCCAGAAGAACAGTGTCAGAGGGGAGGTGGGAGCATAAGCCTGACTGGGATGGGCTCTGGGTGAGGGAATAGGGAGATATGGGAAGCAGTGAGGAAAGATCATCCTTGAGGAGCTGAATATAGAAAGGGATGGAAATGGCGCTCCAGTTGGAGGAAAGGGGAGGTCAAGACAGGGTTGCTTGCCTCTCTTCTTTTGAAGATGGAAGAGATACCAATATACTGATACACTGATAGGAAGGACCCTGTGGAGAGGGGGCACAGATAACGAGGGAAAATAGGGGAATGCTGGCTAGAGTCATGTCCTTGAGCAGACAGGAGCAGACTGGATAGGATATACAAATGGAGGGGCCAGTGAAGTATGGAGGAAGCAAGGCCATCAGATGATCAGGATGGGGAGGAACTGGTGAGAAGAAGAGGAGAGAAGGAGCCAAACACTTACACAGGAGAACCGAGAATGAGTGGACAAGGGAAATGTAGCGTGATTGCCAGGAAATGCGAAGGGTCCACTTGAGATTAGAAATGATGAATTTTAAGTGGGACTACTCATCATGCTTGTGCATTTGCTCTTTCCAGCTGTGTGGGTATAGGCACTGGGCACTGAGTGGGCAGAAAGTTGATTTTAACCAGAAAATACAGCACAATGAGAGAGGGTCAAATGAATGGTATAAGCAGAAAGTAACTATAGACCATGTTTGTCTATGCAGAAGGGGCATGAGGGCAGTGATCAATGAATAGAAAATCCAGTCCTTTAAGATAAGTTATCCCATGTCCTCATGCTAAAGTCGTTGTCCTCCAGGTACAGGGGTCTTTGGGGTATTACCTATTTATTTAACAAGCATTTACTGCACACTTGCCATGAACTAGGTCCAAATGGATATGTGGTTACTTCCCTAGAAGCATCTGAAGTATCAGGAAGATAAGTTGGATCCAAAGCAGGAGGGATCTTAGGTGATTACCGAGAACACAGGTTGACTTTATTTTATTGTTGATACAATTTTTAAGTAGGTTGAAAGATGCAGATCTAATTGAAAAGTACATATCTTTATCAACCAAAATAAGTTAAAAAGAGAACTTATGGATGGATGTAATTGAAGAGTTTGCAATATAATAATGGCTCATGTTTACCAAGAGCTTACTATTAGTAGGATTTGAACTCAAGCAGCCTGTTTCCAGATACTGCACTCCTCTAACCACTATGTTTTACTGTCTCTTGAAGAGACAGCTTCAGGCAAAGCTGGATCCAGGGGAGTCAAACACTACTACTAGGACTCGGTCTTTCCTTTTCACTCTGCTTACTTACATGTTGAATTAGTTCACAAACGTGTTAAGTTCTCTCCATTCATGGTAGCTGCAGGCTTACCCCATCCTTAGAAAGCAAGCAAGCTATTTTCTCTCTCTGAAAGTACTAGACCTACATAGGTCTGTATTTAATGATACGAAATAGATTCACAATATTGTCAAGTAAAAAAGCATTTTACAAAACAGATATGGGCTGATACATAAACTAACAAACATTTATAATTGGAAGGATGTAAAAAACATTAGTGATAGTAATTTCTGAGTATTTTATATGGGGGACTTTTTTCTTTTTGTTTCTTAGAATTTTCATTTGTTTCTACATCCAGGATAATATAATCTATAATAATAATGTTGAAGGAAACGGAAAACTCAATACAAACCAACAAATAGATCTCCTCAAGTTGTTCTCTGTAGCTAGGTACTCTTCTTATACCACTAAGATCTGCATTTCAGAAATGGGTAAATTGGGGGGTCACCAATGGTGATATTCTCATCTGCTTCCATTTGGTTAAAGACAAGAAGATGAGAGGGAGTATAACCAGGTACTCTGGGTCATTACATGTACATTATTGTACAAGGTTAGTATCTTCCCTGACATTATAAATAATCCACTTTGGGTAAATTTTGAGATGAAATATTAGTTCTTTCTTGGAAGCCTACCCCTAACATGGTAATAGTTAGTGGTCCATGGTCCATCAAGGAGGAGAAAGAGGATCGGGAATCCAGGGGAATCCCAGCATGAATATGCAGCCCAGCTTCTAAGTACCAGGCAGATTGGGAACTAGCTATTTAGTCCCTGGCCCCCAAGGAGTTTACCATCACATTAAGAACACATTAAGAACGCAAGGCGGTAAGATAAGGTGAGCAGAAGATTGTGTGCATTTACATAATGCAGGATGGGAGGTGGGGCACGAAGCAGTTCTGACCCAAGGGAAGGCTGTGGGTGAAGCTGATCATCAGCCTCCCTATTTGGGCTTTTTTTTTTTTTAAGTTTGATTGATTTTGGGGGGGGGGGGGGGGGGGAGGGGGTGGGCGGGGGGGGGGGCTGAGGGAGAGAGGGAATCTCAAGCAGGAGGGCTGGATCTCATGACCCTGAGATCATGACCTGAGCCAAAATCAAGAGTCAGACGCTTAACCAACTGAGCCACCCAGGTGCCCCATTCATGCTCCCCCCGCCCCACACTGGTTGTCCCCTTCTCCAGCTTACAGCACCTGGGAGAACAAGGGAAAAATTAACCTCCTTGAGATGGCTTCCACATTTATAAGATAGGGATACTATTAAGCCCTATCTCATTGGCCTATTGTGAGGATTAGATTAGGTACTGCATCTGAATGCTCAACCCAGTGCCTGGTGCTGAATAAATGCTCAATACTTCGTGTCAATTATGTTGATGAATGCTAACAACGGCACAAGTACACCAGCATGGAAATGACAGAAGGTTTGGAACCTTACAAAGTACTTAAAATCAGCCACGGTTCCTGGCCTTTCAGATTTGGTTCCCTTCTGTAGGCAGCATCTGGTCCCTTGAATTTTCGCTCTCTGACTTCAGCCAGAGAATGGAGCACGTGGAAAACCTTCTCTCGTCCTCACTCCCAGTCTGTTCCTAAAGGTAGAATATTCATGCACAGCCTCCAGCTCAGATGTGAACTCTGCACCTCACACAACCTGCAAGACCACGGGAGTCCATTTCACAGTCCTCTGCCTCTTAGGAACCACCGTGTTTGGGACATTTTCTCACACTTTACAAAACAAGGCTCTAGGGGGAACAGAATGGAAACTTACATGGAAAATACAGCTGAATAAGGCTTGATTGGGTCCAAAGACTTAGGGGAAAGAAAATTTCCTTGTTTAATAATTTCAAATTCAAGGTCTTAAATGCAGGGTATAAGAGTGGAAGGGAGGATTCAAGAGAATGCTAATGCAAATGAGCAAACGAAGACTCAGAAAGGAAGGCAAAAGGCGGATCTGTGTCCTGTGATTGCCATTCTGTTTATGCGCCTAGTTCCCTCACCTTCATTCTGTGAGCGACTGCTAAGTTCTTCTTCTGTGTGAGCTATTCCGAATCCCTCTTTTTGCTTCTATTAGCCAAAGTTAGCTTCTGTTGCTCACAACTCAGTAGCCCTTCCTGGTTTATAAATAAAGGGGGCAAAAAGGCAGATAGGAGTGAGAAGAAAATAAAACAAGGTCCAGAGAGGAATAGAGAAGACAGAGAAAGGCAGCCAGATCTTAGGACTGCATCTGATTTTTTTAAAAAGATTTTGTTTATTTATTTGTCAGAGAGAGAGAGAGAGAGAGAGAGAGAGAGAGAGAGCGCAAGCACAGGCAGACAGAGAGGCAGGTAGAGGGAGAAGCAGGCTCCCTGCTGAGCAAGGAGCCCAATGTGGGACTCAATCCCAGGATGCTGGGATCATGACCTGAGCCGAAGGCAGCTGCTTAACCAACTGAGCCACCCAGGCATCCCAGGACTGCATCTGATTTTTGAAGGATTCCAGTCCTAGTCTGTGCATAATCCTCCCCGATGCTCTCAAAGAAGAATCACTGTACTTCTGGAAAAAAGAGAGGGGTGGGGGATGAAGAGCAGGCATGTCTGCCGTCTCACTCCTGAAAAACTCTACTGAAATCATGGTCACCACTCTGGTTGGAAAACTGAAGAGGCAAGTCTGCCTGGCTCTGATGGGTTGGAATACCCAGGCATTTCACAGATTATGAATTTGAGGATAAAAATAATTTTTAAATTGAGCCAAGTAGAGAATGATGAGAAATAACTACATTCATTTTTTTTTTTGCAAGAAAAAGTTCTTGTCAGAGTGAATTAATCCACATTTAACCTTGTAATTCTAACAGTGAAGTGCAGAAATAACAGGTTCACAATGTGAAAAACTGGCAAAGGAGTATCTTAGAGCTCCTTCCAACGTATTTGTTTTGACATTATTAAAAATGTGAGTGAAGAATTAATGAAATTGTAATCAAACCCGGAGATGACATAATGCCAGCAGTGTGGTGCCTTGAATAATGGAACCCCAGGAAGTTTTCCTACTTAATCCCAACTCCCCATTTTACAGCTGAGCAAACCAAGGCTCAGAAAGGTCAACCCACTTGCCCAAGGTACACCGGGAATCAAGGGTCAGGCTGCCGCAATTCAACCTTTCTACGTTTTCTTTTTGAATAACTGAAAGCTGCATTGTGATTCAAGATTCAAGGAGACATTTGTTAAAAACTGGAGCAGTGAGCTGATGAGACAAGATCAAATTTAATCAGGTCAGATATGTAGGGACCTACATGTTGGGTCCAAAAAAGCCCACTGTACAAGCACAGTATGGGGTAGATATGCCTTAATCAGCAACACTTGTAAGAGACTCTTAGAAATGGAACTTGGCTGTGAGTTTGAGATGTCAGCAGTGTGATGTAGCTACAAGATAAAGATAATGGAGTCGGAGGTGGCATTACTAGAGGCAGAGTTTACAGAAGGAAGGTGAACCTGGTGAACTTTTCACCCTACACCTGGAAGTCCTCTTTGGGTCCCAGGTGTCAGGTTTTGGAGGTAATAGAGATGTTAGTTTACACCTGGGAGAGGAGCCTAGGATGGAATGCTATTAGGAATCAAAGGAAGAGAGGGAATTGTAAAGCACTGTCATTAAGAGCTTGAATCCTGGAGTCAGGTTAACTCTAGCCCTGTTGATTACTGACTATGTGTTCATTAAGCCTTTATCACACTGTCTGTAAATTAGGAATTATAAATGAGTACCTATCTCCAAAGACTAAGGAGGTAGAGCATGTCAAGTGATTCACGCATTACCGGCACCAGACAACCACTCAATAATTGTTAGCTACTATGAGAATTAAGAAAGGGAGGTGATGTGAGGATAATGGTAACAAACTCCTAGGCTGTGGCTGATATTAAATGAGTTAACGTGGGAGGGCTTGAAACAAAGTTAGTAGTTATTATCTGTAATAGAAGGATTGGACCAAGGTTTCTAGGATGGGCCTGGTTTGGGGACAGAATATTCCCTGGCTTGGGCTAAGGTCCACAGAGCCTGATCAGGTCATTCCCTGAAGAAGGATGTTTAGTTTGTGGGAGGAGAGGATAGAGGAGATGGTGGTCACTCAGACATTCTGACGGGGTAGCACTTGGTGGACACCTGGGCACAGGGATTTTGGCATTGCTGTGGAGTGACAACTGCGTTCTTGGGCACGGTCATTTAGGTCTGCTCTGATCCACTAATGTGGCCACTCAGGGCAGCACTGGGTTTGGTCACACATGCCGGTTCTGGGCATGGTCACTGTGGGCAGTTACTTGGGAATCATTCGAACCCAACGTGGAATTGTTCCTGGATCAGTCCTCCCCTCTGTTTCCTCCTCCTCATGTCCCTGGGTGAAATCTGCAGCATTCTGGATCTTAGGGACGCGGTGGGACCCCAGAACAGCTCCCCGGGGAGCAGTCCGCCGCTAGGGGGCGGCCGCTAAGAGAGGAACCAGCCCAGCGCGGAGTCCGCTCCTTTGGGGCTCACTCTCCCGACACATCCCAGGAACGGTGGGGTGACAGTGGGGTGGGGGCGCATTCTTCACGGGTGTGAGACAGAGCGAGCCGCCTGCGTATGAGTCAGCGCGCGGGGGGCTAGGGAGCTCCGTGAATAGTCACGGAATCTCACTCACGCTCGCTCCTCCACCCATCCCCGTCTAGAGCGTGTGTCCCAGTCCCGCGCGTGTGTGCGCACATGGCACGATGTCCGATTCCAGGCTGTGTGTGTGTCTGGTGAGATGGGGATGAGGGGGACAGGGGTGGGTCCCTGTCGTGTTTCCACGCCCATGTGGGGTGAGGGGGTGTGTCCTGGTCAGGGTACGTGTGTACCTGTGTGTGTGCGTGCGTGTGTGTCAGTGTGGTGGGACCGTGTATCAGTGTAGAGTGCTTGCGTCTGCGCCTGGGTCTGGATGTTGGCGCAACCTGGACCGGGGTCCCCAGCCTTGGGGGTGGTGGGGGCGTCCAGCCCCCCCGAAGGAGTAAATGTCTCGCCAGCCCAAGCCGGCTCAGGGAGCGGCCTGCGCGGGGAGGGCCCGCGGTAGCGCGTCCCTGGGAGGGGCAGGAGACTGGGGGCGCAGGGGGCGGGCCAGGTCCCGGGGCGGGGCGCGGGCTCGGGGGACCCGCGCGGCTGACGTCAGGCGACTCCTTAAATAGAGCCGGCAGCGCGCGCGGCTCGGCGTTTCTCGAGGAGCCGGAGCGGGGCCCGCGCCAGCGCCACCGTCCGGTCCGCCCGCTAGCCCGCGCGGCCGTGTCGCCGCGGAGCGTTCGGGGCGCCGCGCTCCAGGGGCCCGGCATGGAGCTTCGGGCGTTGGGCGCACTCGGAAGCCGGCGCACGTGAGACCCAAGGAACGCCGTCCGGAGCCCTGTGGCCCGGGACGGGGAGATGTGGGACGCGCAGCCGCCCGTGCCCCGAGGAGCCGCCGCCCCCGGGATCCCCGGGCATGGTGCGCGCCCCGGCCGGCAGCGCCCGGAGAAGACGGCGCCCCCCACGCCCGACCCGCGGGGCCGGGGCAGCGCCGCGCCAGCCCTCTAGGCGGCCGCAGGGCCACAGCAGCTCCGCCGCCGGCGCCCCCCGGAAACCATGACCCCCGGCGCGGGCCCATGGAGCCATGGCCTATAGGGTCCTGGGCCGCGCGGGGCCAGCTCAGCCGCGGAGGGCGCGCAGGCTGCTCTTCGCCTTCACGCTCTCGCTCTCCTGCACTTACCTGTGCTACAGCCTCCTGTGCTGCTGCGACGACCTGGGCCAGAGCCGCCTCCTCGGCGCGCCTCGCTGCCTGCGCGGCCCCGGCGCGGGCGGCCAGAAACTTCTCCCGAAGTCCCGCCCCTGCGATCCCCCGGGGCCCACGCCCAGCGCGCCCGGCGCTCCCAGCGCGCCCGCCGCCGCCGCGGCTGCCCCTCGCCTCCCGGCTGCCAACCACTCGGGCTCGGCCAGGATGGGCACCAAGCGACTGCCCCAGGCCCTCATCGTGGGCGTGAAGAAGGGGGGCACGCGGGCCGTGCTGGAGTTCATCCGCGTGCACCCGGACGTGCGGGCCCTGGGCACGGAGCCACACTTCTTCGACAGGAACTACGGCCGCGGGCTCGACTGGTACAGGTAAGGAGGGGGCGCGTCGGGTCTCTAGTCGGGTTCATCCTTAGGGCCTCCTTCTGCGTCTTCTCTCCCTCTTAATCCGGTTCGTTGTGTGGGTTCAGGCTCACACGTGGGGGGGGACTCCAGCAGGATTTACTCAGAACTTCCCAGGGATGGTGTAGACCACGGCGCGTTCTCGAACGGCAAAGGACAGTTGTTTTTGGAGGCGCCGGAAGGGAAGGGGGATCTCTAACCAAAACCTCGGGGCGAGCTTGTGGGCTGCCTCCTTGTCCAGCTTCTGGGGTGGAGCAGGGTGCCCGGGGAAGGGGGCCCTCTCCTGACCTTCGCGGATCTTAATAGGCATCTGAGGGACCCTGAGCAGGGAAGGTCAGAATAGGGCCCCCTTGTGGCAGGGCCCCGCGCTTGGGTGGAGAGGCCCAGAGGGAGGTGTGGAGGTGAGGAAGGTCCCTTCTGGAGGTTCAATCCCAGCTCCAGGTGTTCGCCGCTGTGCCTCAGCTGAGAGCGCCCCAGTCGCTCTGACCCCGAGTTATTGGTCTTGGGTGGTGGAAGGGAACCTTGGATTTCAGTCACACTCTGTGACTTAGCTTGAGCAAATACTTGAAACTCTTTGAGCCTGGATTTTTCTCATGCATCATAATGGGCAGGAAAACCGTCCCTGCCCTTGCCTGCTTCCCGAGGTCTTTCTCAAGTGCCTTCAGAGTGTGAAAAAGAC
>RCUC01150946.1:0-40300 GCA_003697995.1 Taxidea taxus jeffersonii
TGTTCTCAGACAAAGCATTACACAATGAGTTCCCAGCTTCATCAAGCATCTTTGCCCTTGTTGACACCTGTCTTGGGTCACAAATACATGGATCTCACAGAGACTTAGTAGAGTCCCTTAGCCCTCTCCTCTCCCATCTACCAAAGCCGACTCCACCCACGTTCTACTCTCATGGTCTTCTTCTGAGCTAACTGGAGAAACTAGTGAGAGTTTATGGGTGTTAATATGCCTTCTTGTTATGTTTGCATTTTTCTGATGGTCAGAAACTGTATAGTTGTCATATTAGAAATTCTAAGTACCTGGGCAGGTCTGTTAGGGAGATGTTTTCTGGGTGAGCAGTCCTCATTGGTCCAATCAGTCACATCGCTGGGAGACCCATGATTCATCTGCAGTAGAATTAGTCTTATGCACATATATCGTTACCAAGGGCAAGGGCAGAGGTTCATTGGCTGCCAGCGTGTGCTTCAAATGTGATGTAGGGCTTATGTCAATATCCTGAATAAATCAGAATGTAGTGATTCCAATGAGGATTGGTTTTGAAGTAACTTAACATGGATTCATGTGTATGAAGATGCCTAAGTGGGCAAATGAAAAGAAATTCAGTAAATTCAACCAAAAGTAGGTTTGGATACATGGTAGAGTCAAAGTCTAGTTAGATGGGAGATGGGGTACGGATAGGGAATTTTTAATTCAACAGAATAATTTCCCATTGAAGACCATTATGCCTTGGCATCGTGTTGGATTCAAAGTTATAGAACACCATGCTCATCACCAATATTTTAGTCTCTTCCATGGTTGGGTGGGGGCTGGTCGTGGGGGATTACAGATCACAGTGCTTATACATGAAGCAATAAAAATGGGTTCTTAACCAGGCAGGAATGGAAAGGCAAGGAAACATGAGAATCACCTAAGAAGGCTTTCTAAAAATATCCTAGATTTCATGAATCTGAAACAGGTGGAGGTGAAAATGGCCTTGCTTGCTTTGGAAGCTTCCTAGGAGATTCAGGTATATACTCTGTTTACCAACCATTGAATCAGACCAGTACCTCCCAGCCCTACCTGACCACAACAATCACCTATGGAACTTGTTCACTATATGTTTCTGGGCTCCACTTACCACTAGAGTTGCTGACTTAGTGGGTCCAGCCTAGGGCACAAAAATGTACGTTTAACAGTTGCTCTAAGTGATTCATATAAAAGCATCTGAAGAATAGTTTGAACAATAGTAAATTAGATAATACTAATTTATCCAAGAAGTAGTCACTGAGCAACTTCTGTCATGCTGAATGCTGAAAAACACGGGAATTAGATCCTTCTGGCCCCACAGAAGCCCACGGAGGATGCAAATACATGGTAGGCGCAACCAAGGGCTGGGGGAGATTTGCTGATGAGAAATGGACAGAGGTTTTAATGGGTTCTGCAGGCAAGGGAGCTTTGCTGAAAGGGGTAGGAGTTGCACTGGGCAGTGACAGATTTGACTTTGTGGAAGGGAAGAAAGGGGGGATCGTGTGGGCAGGAGATAGGGATGAGCATGGCGTGTTCTGAAACACTGAGAAGGGGGAGCAGGGAAAATAACCCAAATGGATGCCCCTTTGTCAGGATCAGACCATCATCCTGTCTGGGGGAAAGTACGAGCTCGAGGGCCATATAGAGGACGCAGCTCTGCCATGGGCTACTGTGTGACTTGGGTGCGTTGTTTAGCCCACATGTTATTGCCATCCGTCATGTTATTGCCAAGGTGGAAACTGTAATAGGCTTTCTAGGTTCTGTGAGATCCGAGGAAGTCTACTACTTGGCATTTCACACTCTGGTTCACTCCATGTTTGCGCTGTTATTCCATGGTATGGTTTCTATGGAGTGTTTTCACCGGCATGAATTCTTTTGATCCCCGGAACAATTTTGAGAGTATGTGTTATTATTTATCCTATTTTACAAATGCAAGAATTAAAGCTAACAGAGGTCAAGAAATCCAAATAATGCTAATTAGCTTGAACTTGAACCTAAGTCTCTTAACGCCACGTGATCTACTCTTTCTCTTACGGCAAAAGGAGGGGATCAGATTACCGAGGAGTCCCTGAGTACCCATTTAAGAATGGCTTGTTTCTGCGAGTATTAGGAAGCATTTCAGCAGAGGAGGGACATGTCTAAAACAGTGCTGCGGAAAGCTGAATGTTGTGGTTGAGATGGAAAATGGATGAAGTGAGGGCAGGAAGAGCGAAAACAGTAACTAAGGTGTGGTGTGGGTAAACAGAGCCTCAGCACAGTGAGGTGGGTATGGGAAGGAGGAGCAGGGGCCTAGAACCTGGGAAGAAATGCACCCTAACAAGCAGTGACAACTGACAGACAAAATGCTTGGAAGGGGACAGTCCAACATTCAACATCGTAGCTGCTGTTTTCACTTCTAATTGCTAGAATCAAAAGCTGGGAGCATTACGTTCTGTTTCACGCGTTCCTTCCGCATGCTTGAGCCTTCTTTCGACGACTTTGCACAGAGTGTTAGATTTACCAAGAGCTGCAGTCATGATTATTTATTGTTTCTCACATCAAGGGTCCAAGGTCTCAGCACTTAACTCCAGAAAGTGTATTAGAATGCCCTGCGGACCTGACTGTGGGGAAAGCTTTTCAGCATCCTAAATATAAATATCTTCCAAGTAAAAGCATTGATTGGGAAGCCTGGATGAATAAAATTAACTGCCGCAATCTTAAAGACGTCTGTTTCACATCCTGGGTAAAAAGGGGGAAAAGCTTTATGGAGCCCATTAATGTCAATATCAAATGACATGAAACAGTGTTATGCTAACCTCTTCCCCAAATCCCATCCATTCTGTTATCTACTGCTCCCTCCTTAGTGTGGTTCAGTGTCTGGGAGAGTCCCCGATCATACAGCCAGGTGGGAGTCCTATGCTGCCTGCTTCTCTGTCAAGTGAGGGATTGGATTTCTGAAAAGATTAAATTGATTGCTGAAGGTCACCTAGCTAGTAAATTGCAGAGCCAATATTCAAACAAGGAGTCCTATCTATCTTCATTGCTCTTTTAGGCTTTCTGAGAAATGTGGCATTTAAAAATAGTATTTTAAATAAAATAGCACAGAAATATGTAAATAAGCAAAGCCCACTTCCCACCCCCTCTCAGATATAAACACAGCTCCTGTTTGATGACGCCCTACCGGGTACCCGCTAGTGCAGAAGCGTGTGTACATGTAAATCTCTATCATGCCTTCTTCTAGAATGTAAGCTGGCTCATTCTATTCATACAATTCTGTAACCTACCCCTCCCCCACCCGACCCCACTGCCCCCTCAACAGAACCTCCCATATGAGTCTTCCTCACTTGCTTTCAAAGCTGTTTTCCAAGGCACCAAAACCTATTTAACGAATTCCTTATCGATGGTCATGAGGGTTGTTTTGACTTATTTTATTAGAAAAATACTGGGGCACCTGGGTGGCTCAGTAGGTTAAGCCTCTGCCTTTGGCTCAGGTCATGATCTCAGGGTCCTGGGATGGAGTCCCACATCCGGCTCTCTGCTCAGCAGGGAGCCTGCTTCCTCCTCTCTCTCTCTCTCTCTCTCTGCCTACTTGTGATCTCTCTCTGTCAAATAAATAAATAAATTCTAAAAAGAAAAAGAAAAATACTTCTTAAGCTATTTTTTGGCCATGTATCTTTGTGAACTGGTACAGTTCCTAGAAATTGGATTGCTGGAGCAAAAGGAATATCTATTTTTTATTTTGATTCAAATAGGCATTTGAGAATGATTGTCCCAGTTTCTCCCCCCCATCCCTCAAACAGAATATGATGCTGTTGTCCCATATCCTCACCACCACTAAATATTACAATCTTTTCAACTTTAATGGATGTGATTCATTCATTCAGTCGGTCAGTCAACGCATAATGTTCTGAGAGCCTGCCATGTGCCAGGCATCATTCTAGTTCCTGGAGACTCTTCAGTGCAAGACATGAAGTCTCTTTCCACAGTCAACTTTGTTTTAGAGGTGAAAGAGGTAATAAAATGGACTAATAAACACATACTATGTATATAATAGGCCAGGTGGCAATAAGTGGAGGAAAATACAGCTGGGAAAGGTGCTAGAGAGTATAGGAGAGATGGTTAGAATTTAAATTCTTTTTTTTTTTTTTTAAGATTTTATTTGTCAGAGAAAGAGAGAGCTCAAGCAGGGGAAGTGGCAGGGAGAGAGATAAGCAGGCCCCCTACTGAGCAAGGAGCTCCATGCAGGACTCTATCCCAGGACCCTGGGATCATAACCTGAGCCAAAGGCAGATGCTTAACCTTAGCTGGCTCTTGCCACCCAGGCACCTTGGGAGGGTTAGAATTTGGCAGACTGTGCACAGGGAAGGCCTCTCCCATCAGAGGCTCTTGAGCAGAAACCTGAACGGAATATGGGAACCAATCAAGCATTTGTCTAAGGGAAGAGCCTCCCTGGCTCAGAGCAGGCAAATGCTACTAGTGGCCATAGGGTGGGAGCCTACTTGGTGTGTTTGAAAACAGAGAGCAGGCCCATGGGACTGGAGCAGAGCGTGGGAGGTGGGAGGTGGCAGGAGGTCGTGGGGGGCCAGGCATGTAAGAGCCTCGTGAAAGTCTTTGGTTTTAACTCCGGATGAAATGAAAACCCTCGGAGGTGTTTTAAGGGATCCCCCAGCTGCTGGGTGGTGACTAGACTGGAGTGGCAAGGGGGGAACTGTGAGAGGAGCTTGGAGGACGAGTATAGAGCTCTGAGGGAAGCATGGGGTGGCAGAGAACGGGGGGAACAAGGAAGGAGGGGCCAACTGATCAGTAACTCTGAATATAGAATTTACAGGATTTGCTGATGGTTTGGATACAGGATGTGAGAAGACGAGGGAAGTCAAGAATGCCCACGAATTTTTCAGCCTGAACAACTCAAAAAAAAAAAAAAATAGAACTGCCATTTACGGAAACAGGGGTGATTGTGGGAGGAGCAGGTTTGGGGTTGGGGGAGAATTCATGAGTTGAATTTTGGTCATGGTAAGTTTGTGAAAAGACAAGACAGTCCTCCAGATGACCCTGGAGGTTCTCTTTGGGTTGCCTGGAGATGAGCTAGCTGGGATGGGTGGCTCCCCATTCCCCGCATCAGGAGGCTCGGGGTTCCAGATGTGTACAACACCTCTTTTCTCTATGAAGCAGGATACAATAAAAGGAAAAGAAAGTGCTAATTGGCCATCTAGTAGCATGGAAGAGTGACTAGAGTGAGAGAGATGGGAGTGGGATTTCTGTCTTACCCTTACTTGCATTCGTAGTGAAGTTCAGCTTTGTGTGTGTGTGATGATTACGCTTTAGGCCTGGCCCAGACAATCCTCTGGGTTTCATCTCCTTGTAATGATGCTTCTAGGATCTTTGAGTGAAACTTTATGATATTGCTGTTCTCTTTTAGTAAAAGTATGATTTACTTATTTCAACATTTTAAGCTGTCTTTACTTAGTTGTCTCCTCTGTGCTAAGAAAATCTTACTGTATTTTACCTTTAGTATAGCCTCTAGTCGAGGCTCGGAAGCTCTGTGGGGGCGCCTGGATGGTTCAGTGGGTTAAGCCTCTGCCTTTGGCTCAGGTCATGATCCCAGGGTTCTGGGATCGAGCCCCATGTCAGGCTCTCTGCTCAGCAGGGAGCCTGCTTCCTTCTCTCTCTCTCTGCCTGTCTCTCTGCCTACTTGTGATCTCTCTCTCTCTTTCAAATAAACAAATTTTTTAAAAGAAGAAGAAGAAGCACTGTGGATAGCCCAGTGCTGACCAGAGACCAGCTGTTCCATTCACCCACTGGTGGCATCCTATAGAATGTGAGAGAAGGCACCTCCTCTCACAGTAGCTTGCCACTGTAATGCTTGGTGGTTTGTGCTGAGCCTCACTGCAGAGGCACTTAGGTATTCAACAAAGTCACTCATTCAAACAGCATAAGCACTCTCTTTGTGTCATTTATTTATTGAGCACTCTCTATGTGTCAGGCACCAGAGAAGAAGAGGACCTAGTATTCTCACTGGGCTCACACTTCAATCGAGGAGAAAGGCTCACGGACGTAATGATAATAAAGTGAGGAAAATGTTATTAAGGATATTGGAGGAACACAGAGAATGAAAACCGAACCGACCTTGATAGAGTTTGGGAAACTTCCAATGGGAAGTAGAATAGCCAAGCCTTCAAGATGATAGGAGGTTGTCAGTTTCAATGGGGAGAAAGTCTATTGCAGGTAGAGGGCACCGCTTGGTTAGAGATGAGAAACCATGTGAGTGCGTGGGCAATTAACTACAGGAGTTCAAGGGCCAAAATGGCAAGCAATGAGGCTGAAGATTCCAGCAAGAGCACCAGTGATGAGGGACCTTCTATACTAGGTCCAGGAGCTTGGACTTCACCCAGGGCTTGGGAAGCCAGTGAAGGATTTGGATATGACATGGGCAGGTCAGCCTCTCCTGACAGTTACTAGACTTAACGTTATTTATGGAGAACACACTAATGCCTTGCCTGTTCACATTATATTTGAAAAGCAGAATAATACTGCCAATCAAGCAAAGAACTTAGAGCCTGACTCCTTTTCCTGTTTGCCATATGAACCTAGGCTAGTCAACAACTCTGAACCACAATTTCTTCATCTTTAAAACTGGGATAATGATCTTCATATACTTTATGGAATTTTTGTGGGATCCAAATGAATAATAATGTACATGAAAGCCTTTTGTAAACCATAAAAGTACAATTCAAATGAAACTTACTATATTTCCTCAATACATGGTACTAATACCAGCTTTTGTGCAGTCCCATATATCAGCACTGTGTGTGTATGCTTTTGTGTTCTCTCTTATTCTTCGAGATCCTAGGAGCATTTATTCATCTTTATGTCTTCATAATGTGTTGTGTTTTGTTTGTATTAAGCACCTGTGTAAGTATGTAAATAATGTTTATTGAATTGAATTGATGGTGGTCATTTATCTTCCTTGTGTATAAATGTTATAATGTGTATATCAGAAAAACTACCATATGGAAGGAGAAATCTAAGTAGCGGTATATGCAACAGTTCTCAGAGGTTTTCAGGGGAAACAAGTCTTATGCTTTTGTTTGTTTGCCCTTCTGTTTAGAAATAATTCTCTCCCTCCTTCCTTTCAAAAAACACATGCGGCATCTCCCACGATTAAGCAAAACTTAAAGGACAAAGAAAATCAAAACAAAATTAATCCCATTAAAATGAACAAAGGAATTCAAAGAGCAGAGGAGTATTACCAAGCACCTGGAATGGGTTAGTTACCCTGTTTGTGGCAACGAGTGCTGAAAGCCTCAGTGTGTCTCTTTTCTTTGTTTTATTTCTTCCTTGGGTGGACAGTAGGTTTCAGGGAATGGAAGAACACTGTTTCATTTCACAGGCCAGACTCTCAGAGTTTTATGCTAAGGGCTCATCCGTTAATTTCCATCTTCCACAACTGTGTGAAAAGTATTTTGGGGACCTGCCCATCACTGGCCCTGAAAGTATCCTCTCCTTTGGTATTGAACTGTGTCCATTCTTGAGACAATTATGCCTTAAAATCATGGTACACTAATTGTTACAGCAGAATTCCCTCAGAAAAGCGTATTACAGTCTCATTAAAACCACATTAGTTTATCACGATTTACAGGGAGAGGTCTAGGGAGTGAATTATCGAGGAACTTCTTATTAACACAAAAGACATCTGTCACACTAAATTACATACTGTAGTTTAAGGCATCAATTACTGGCTTCAGAAGCAGAGTAGACAAAGATGCTCTTCAATCCACATATCCCCACTACCCAAGAATGGTCATTGGCTTCCTGTGCAAAGACGGGCTTCCCAGTTAGGCTCTTCACAAATGACTGATACAAAAATGGGTACCTACTAGCAGTCGACACAGCATACACATCTTATTTACTCTTCACAACTATTTGCTCAGCAACCCATTTTTACAGTTGAAGAAACTGAGGCTCAGTAGAGTTTAAGAATCTGCCCAAGTCATTGAGGGAAAGTAGAGATTAAATCTGATCTGACTGGGGCGCCTGGGTGGCTCAGTGGGTTAAATCTGATCTCACTCTAAAGCACATCCTTTTTCCACTTCATCATACAACTTTTATATCCATCATTGAACCGTCATGTTTGGGAGCAGAGATACACAAGATAACTAAATTTTCACTTCAGGTATAGAGAATTTAAAATGGAAATAAATTTCTAAAATATGTTGTTTTGCTACCTTAAAAAAAAAAGACACAGGATATTCAGAATATAGCTTAACTCTTTTTTGGAACTAGAGGACCATCATATAATAATTCACTTATTGTGCTATAGATGTAGATTGACTGGAATTTACATGATTCCTTCCCAGGGGCTGTAATACAGCCCTAATGGTGAGCCATCTTCTAGTATGCAGACAGGATGAACATCTAGGGAAGGTCAAGTGATAAGACTGAAAGTTCCTGAGCTCTTGAAGACTTCACAGAACAGAGCCGTCATAACTGCTCATACATTTACACAAAAGAGAAATTGCAATAGCTGGGGCTGGCAAGATTTTTTTTTCTGTGAAGGTAAATGGTAGAGATGCCTCAAATGGTAGAGATGCCTGGCTGGCTCAGTTGGAAGAGTGTGTGACTCTTGGTCTCTGGATCATGAATCTGAGCCCCGTGCTGGGTGTAGAGAGTAGTTAAATTTTAAAAAATTCTTTTAATTAAAAAAAAAAAGGATCAGATAGTAAATATTTTAGACTTCACAGGCCATATGATTCATACTACAACTACTATGCCATTGTAGCTCAGAAACAGCTACAGACAATTCATAAATGAAGGGTATATTGATGTTCTAATAAAACTTTATTTACAAAAATAGGCAATGGGCTAGGTTTGACCCAAGGCCATAGCTTGAGGATTCCTGATGTATATAATTAAAAACATGTTATTTTAAGTCTGTCGGAACAGCTGAACTTCTATCCTAAGTTATTTAAGTGCTAACCTGAAGCTTGTTAAACCTGATTTCCTTACCATCTGGTTGCTATCTTCCTGGTTTTCTTTTTTCTTATGAAAGTAGAGAGAAAATATTTCAGTTGCATGACCTCTTTGGTAGAGTAATATGACCATCTTCTTATAAAATTATTCACTGCATGAAAGATCAAAGTAGCTGTCTCTTCACTCAAAAGAACCATCATCTTCACAGTCTTTATCAATTTTTTATTTTATTTTGGTAGAACTCAAGCATTATGTTTTTTCAGTAAAAGAATCCCCTTTACAACCTTGTCAGCTTCAACCCATTTTCTTTTATTTATTTTATAAATATTCTCACATTTATAAGGTATGTCTCAGGCACAGAGCTACTTTTCTTTACTTATTGCTCTGTAAAGTGGAAAGTTTACATGGGTAAAAATTTATTTCTTAGGGAATTTTTAAAAGATTTATATTGAAGCCATACAACCTTTTTTGGAACTGTATCACTGATAGATTTCCCATTGTGGTTTCCATTTATAAGCCTAGTTCTTTGAGCCTCTATGGTTACAACCGAGTTCATTGTAGTAAGCTTAGGGTCTATGAGTTTTACATGTACAACAGATTTTATTACATAAACTCTAACTAATATAACTAACATAACTAATATACATAAACATAACTAATATATGACCTTATGAGAAAATGTACAAGTTCTGTACATGAGATCATTTTATATTTGAAAATAAATAATTAACAGCAGCTATGCTGGAGTAACTTGCAGCAGAACATTGAGGTGAGTAGAAAAGCTAGATAAAACACAACAACAAAACAGGCAACAAAAATCTGCAGGAAGTCACAGAGATACAGAGGAAATCAGGATGTGAGGGATCAAGATTTTAGAAGAAAATGTTACTGATTTGAGCCTGACAAATGGATCATGACTTTCTCCTCTATTTATCAAATATTAAAGAGTGAGATGAGAGGCTGAGAAGAGGGATGGAAGACAACTGACGTTAGAAGACAAGAGTGCTTTCAGCAACCTCATGAGACTGGGGAGGCAAAAGTTGCGTTTGGATATATTATGGCTGATGTGAATCGAGGGACCAAACTCCAAAAAGAAAAGAGATGCAAGAAATGGAGATCAGTGCTCTACTCCTGTTTTACTTCAAGGAATTTGTTGTTTCATAGGACCGATGAAGGGAGAGACTAAAAAAATGAGAAGAGTATGGCTGGGAAGCCAAGAACAAATTTGGAAAGTTTTGTGATGCTGAGGAGTTAAAATTAGAGTTCAGGATCTGCCAAGGGCAGGCACTCCGGTAAGTACTCCATTCTCTTGGTTGAGACTCTATCTTAGAGCTTGGGACAAATCAAAGGGAGAGTAAATCATGCAAATTCTGCAAGTAAGCTTTACAAAGGATGTACCCCAACTTCAAGTGAGCTCAGTCCCTGATTAGGTTAAGACAATTTGCCTTCATCCTAGCTACCTGAAAGAAGATAGGACAAATTTTCTCTGGAGAAACAACATCATTCAGGGCCTCACAGTTTTTCTTAGATAGTTTCTAGCATTCAAAATTAACAGGCTCACCAACAAATAAAAAAGAGAAGAAGCAGAGGATAAAAACAGAGTTATAGGCAATATAAACTCCCACCCCCCCTCCAAAACCTTCAGTTTGCCCCCAGTGTTTTCTTTCCAGTGGTTAACCCCATACTGATAATGCCATTGCTGTTCCTCAGTGTGTGGAAACAAATCACAAACTTAAATCTTTGTTTCAGCTTTCATTAAAATTAATGGAAATATAGGCCATAAGGCACAGGGATGTTTAATTGGAAGGCCTGAGAGGAAATAATCTCATTGACATAAGTACTTTGACAATCAGAGCACTAGGCTAGTCATTTTTTTTCCTCATGAGATAAGAAAAGGAAGCTGGAAAACATTTACATTTCTGTGCTCTCAGGTTGATGTTCAAGGTTTTAAAAAATTCTTCTGGGAATATTCAATTCAGACTTCCTGTTTAATCTCCTAGGAATGTAAGCTCCAACTGTAAAAAAGGGATGGCCACAAAAGCTTATAAATATCTTACTGTTCATTTAACCTCTAGCAAGTTCGTTGTAGGAAAGAGAACATGTTCTCTTAAATTGCAAACCAACCGTCCAGTCTTGTGTTAAACTAACCCATCCCTAAGTAAATCAGGTAATCCTCCTGTTCACCAGAAAAGACCTTAGACTCTTGGGTTATTTTCTCTTCCTTTTTTTTTTTTAAACAATTGAAGCAGTTACATATCTCTCAGTCAAAAAATTGATTTGGATTTGTGTTTCAGCCTCCCATGAGTTTGATTAATATAAATAAATTCTTAAGAGACTGAAAATGTCCCCCTAGTACTTGGCAGCTGCACAGTCATGGTCTTCTTGTGGCCAAAATTTAGTCAAAAATTTTGTATGTAAGTCAACTATTCCTTTACCTATATAAAAATGTAGATATCTGTAAGCAAGGGCTGAGAGAGAAATATAGTAATGATAATGATATTAATAGCTACCATTCATTGAGAGCATACTCTGTGCCAAGCATCACACAAAGACCTTTAAACATATTTTCTCAGTTCCAAACAACATGATGCAGGAATTGTCACTTTCTAGGCAGGGAAATTAGGCTTGGAAATGTTGTGGAATTGGCCCGTGGTCATAGAGCCAGCAAGTGCCAGGGCTGGGATTCAAACCTGTGCCTGTCCAAAAACTATCATCTCAACCAAGAATTACTTCTGACAGGAAAGAACAGGTTAAAATGATGGATCTATAGGACATTTTTTGCTCTTTAGAAAGACTTTGAAGTTTTTAGGTGGGGAAGGGCCAAGGGAGAGAGAGAGAAACTTAAGCAGGCTCTACACCCAGCATCGAGCCCAATGCAAGGCTCGATCTCAATGACCCTGAGATTATGACCCGAGCAGAAATAAAGAGTTGGATACTTATTCATTTGACTGAGCCACCCAGGTGCCCCTAAATTTTTTTTTTTTAAGATTTTATTTATTTGATGGAGAGAGACACAGCGAGAGAGGGAACACAAGCAGGGGGAGTGGGAGAGGGAGAAACAGGCTTCCCACTGACCAGGGAGTGGGACTTGGGGCTGGATCCCAGGACCCTGGGATCATGACCTGAGCCAAAGGCAAACGCTTAATGAATGAGCCACCCAGGCATCCCTAAAAATGTTTGAAATATCTTTTCAAGTTTGAAATTCAGAAGAAAAGAAATATATTCTCCTAGGCTCCTGGTAAAACTATAAATGCAGGAACTGTAATAGACTATTTTGGTATTTCAGTAACTGTCAACATCAGAAGCCAGGGTGGGGCATTGAAGGGTCTGGAGCCCCGTGAGGTCACCACTGAATCAGGAGGTGAGTAAAGAGACCCAAATCAGGGGACCATGCCCAGGGCTGGCTGCTGCTTCTGGAGGACTTCTGCACGCATGAGAGGTGGGTGGGGAAGGAGAAAGGAGGTAGCCCAGAAATTAAATTACAGCCTTCAGGAGTGTGACCCAGTGAGTCTTGCTTTTCTCCAGGCCACCTGCATTCCCCAGGGCATGACCACTGCTGACACAGGGGTGGCCAGAGCCCAGCAGCATCAGCCCAGCTGAGGCTTCCAATGGGGAAGAGTGAGAAGAGGACTTGAGGTCTGTGCACACCTGCAGCTGGGGTCTCTGGCTTTAGGATACTTTTTCTTTCATTCTTCCAGGGATTAAATATTTAATATGATGCAAGACATCAAAACATACACCAAAGTGATACAATGTCTCAGTGAACACCCACACACCCGCCACCTAGAGTCTGTCCTCTACAGGTTGGTATACTCACTTATTCCCTATCTATTCATCCTTCTATGCACCCCTGATTCAACCTTGACTCTGGAAGTTCAGGATGGAGCAGAAGAGGGGCATCCTCAGGGATAAAGCAGCCCCCAGGGGTACTATCCTGTGGTGTAATCTTCCTGATTACTTGTTTGTCTTGGGGTCCTATCCCCTCCCCCACCGTCCAGCTGGAGTTCCTCTCTGTCTGTCTTCCTTCTCTCACCATCAGCACTGGTTCTCACCATCTTCATTCATAAGATGTTGGCTCCACAAATCTTAAGTAAGGAAAGGGATTTTAAAGGCTAATGAGGTCCAGCTCTTACAAAGTAAACCTCTCTCTTGGGCATTCATATCCTCCAAAGGATAAGTTCAGCATAATAATGGCTTTCATTTGCATGATGGCTTGGAGTTACAAAAAGGCCTCTCATGCAACGTGGTCATAGAGAAAAGTGATGACATCTATGAACCACACTGGGGTAAGCCAAGACAAGAAGTCCATGAGTTTGGGCACCCCAAACCCTGCTTGCTGCGCCTGGTGTGAGGGAGCTGGTACCTCAGCCTACCATAACCTGTTCCAGGCATGGTTGGAAGGTTCCCTTCCCTAGGAATTAATGACACAAACCACTTCCTAACCAAGGATGTTGCCTAACATCCCTCAGTCAGGACAATTTTCAGTCCAGAAAAATGAGTTTATTGATATTATCTACTTCGTTTTTAAAAAAGATATATCCAGGGGTGCCTGGGTGGCTCAGTGGGTTAAAGCCTCTGCCTTCAGCTCAGGTCATGATCCCAGGTCCTGGGATCAAGCCCTGCATCTGGCTCTCTGCTCAGTGAGAAGCCTGCTTCCTCCTCTCTCTCTACCTGCTTCTCTGCCTACTTGTGATCTCTGTCTGATAAATAAATAAAATCTTCAAAAAAATAAAAATAAAAATAAAAAAGATATAACCATATATTTTTTAGAGGATGCACATGCATGAGAGTTGGGGGAGGGGTAGAGGCAGAGGGAAGTAGACTGACTCCCAACTGAGGTGGAGCCAGATGCCGGGCTTGATCCCATGACCCTGAGATCATGACCTGAACTGAAATCAAGAGTCAGACACAACCGAGTCACCCAGGTGCCCCAATATTATCTACCTCAAAGAATTATTGTGGAAAACAAAATTAGATAATTCACTGAGCCCTTTGCTGTTTATTTCCCTTGGATTATTTAATCTTCTCACTAACCTGCTTGTGGCAGGTACTGTTACTTCCCATTGTAAAGATGAGAAAACTGAGGAGCAAAACTATTAAAAATAACTTTCCCAAGGTGACACAGTAAAGTAGGGTCAGTGCCAGTGATGTGGTTTGGAGTGGTGTTGGAGTTGGGGTCTGGAGCCAACAGTCAAGAAAGAATTCTTGAGATGTCTTTGGGCAAAATGGTGGTTTTTTAAAGCACAGGGACAGGACCTGTGGGCAGAAAGAGCTGCTACCTTGAGATTGTGAGAGGCAACTGGTTATATACTTCGGGGTGGGGGAAGTAAAGATAAGGGAGGTTCCAAAAGAATTTTAATATGCTAAAGATCCTGTGGGCCTCCCCACTCAGCAGGGGGTCTGGTCTGCTTGAAGGTTCACTCCCTCTGCCTCTCCCCCCACTCATGCTTGTGTGCTCTCAAAATACATGCATACATACATACATACATACATACATAAATACATTCATGTTCTACAGGGCACATGATAGCCCTTTAAGAGCAAGTATTATCCAGCCCAAACGTCAATAGTGCCCAGTTGAGAAGTTAAGAAACCATGTCCTCTGTTTAATGCCTCCAACTAGAGGAAAAACAAAATCTAAAGGTGAAGCATAGGTTCGTAAGCCTTGACTGTTGTTTTAGGATAAGCCACTGAGGAGTGGGGCAGGTTCCCATCAGGATGAACATTCCAGGGGGACGCCAGTGGCAAACACACCCATTGGACATCATCTCTCTGAATCAGGCATCGTCGCTGTTGCCTGCTAAGCCACAAGTCTCCTTTGGCAAGAGTCTAATGGATCCACAGCCGCATTCGACCTTTATATAGTGTCCTTTGTGCCAAAGATCCTAAGCTCCCTTGACAAATTACTTGAAGCATGGCGTCCTCTCAGCCACAGCCTTGCTCAGAGGCTCTGGGTGCTAGAAAAGGACAAACCAAGAATTCCATTATGGAGGAATGAGACAAGCCAGTCAAGGAGCCAAAAGATATTTCCATTGTCACTTTCTTGTGTGATTGTCCCAGCAGCTGCTCTTTCCAAAGCCTCAGTGGGAAGGTTGTGACTGAGCAGAGATGGGGTTTGGTGGGGGGGGGGGGGGGGGGGGGCAGCCAAGGAGTGGCCGCCGGGAAGGTGGCAGCTGCGGTGCCCTGCCCTGAGTCTGCCGAGGCTTTTGTTCAATTATTGATGTCTGGGGAGGGAAGCCAGCTGGGAGGGCAGGGCTGAGAGGGCTGCCAAAATCCAAAAGGAGCAGGGAACACTCCCGGAAGAGAGAGGAAGGGGCCTCAGGTTGGTCCATGTTTGTGGGCAGGAAAACCTATCTGGGAGGGGTGATTCCCTGAAAAGCAGTTCATAGAGTGGCTCAGAGGAGGAGAGCTTTGTATTAGAGCGAGTGTATGGCACCGATGGGCTAGATGCGCACCCAAAAAGTGGCTGGTGATTACTTCTGAGTGATGGGATTTTGACTAATTCCTAGTTTCCTGAGGCTTTCTGGATTCCCTCACTCACAAGGAATTATCGGTGGTTGGTGTTCAGAGCCCGAAACACCAGTTACGTCTGTGGTGGGGTTGGGGCAGGAAGGAGGAGGCACGGGCAGGGTGTGTGGAGGAGCAGAAGGCCATGGTCAGGCTTTCCGACACTGCCTGGGTTGTAGTTGCTGCTCAGCGGTCCTGTGCCTGGGGCCTTGGCCAGGGAGAGGCCCATGAACATGCCCCAGGAACTGGCTGGCACACTGGGGCAGGTGAGGGGCGGGTGAGGTGAGGTGATAAACACTGTTTATCAAGACCAGAAAGGCGTTGGCTCCTGCCTCAGCCTTCACAGAGCAGGGCCTTAGGACACCAGCTGTCTCGTCACAGCAGCTCTCCCCCAGAAGCAACTGTTCCCTGAAGTGGCTGATACAACTGTGCGTTCTAAGCCGGGAATGCCTCCTGACAGAAACAAAGTCCTGACAGAAACACATCTAGGCCCCAGTCCAGGCTCACAGAATCACAAAATCCAGGGTGAAAGGAACCAGGGAACTCATCGCCCTGTCCAACTCCTGACCCTCCTGACGTTTGAATTCCCTGTCATGTGGTGGATTATTCTGGGCTTGTGCCCCCCAAGTGCCAGCCCCACTGTGGGGTTCACCCGCTTTGTTTTCAGACTGTGCCAATGTCAGGAAGTTCTTCATTCCTCTGAGCTCCAGTTGATCTCCCTGGAGCTTCCATGCCTTGGTGCAGACAGAACAATTCTACGTCACTCTCCTTTTCTCTGTAAGTAGTTCTGAGGGTTTCCATCAGCTTCCACTAAGTTTAAACTTTTTTTTCCTGGTTATGCAAAATCCCTCAGACCTTGGGTTTTAAGTACCACTGGTCGAAGGTCCCTAACGGAGCCAGAAGTGGTGGAAATGGGGGAGACTCACAGACCAAAAGAGCAAGAGTGCAGGGAGCTCCTGGGACTGAGAACAGAGGGCAGCTCAGGGACCTACCGGCCATCTCTTCTGCTCTCCCTTGCATCTAGAATTTCTTTTCCTTTGTCTCTCAAGGACACATGGCAGGCAGAAGTTGCCCCCACCCCCACTCCAAGCTCCTGAGTTTGCTTCTTCGAGTTACGACAGTCAAGTGTAGACCCACCTGGCATCTCTCAGTCCCATTTCCAAACTCCTGCAAGACTATTATTGGCCCAGATTGGAACCAGTTCAACTCACCAGAGTCAAAGGAAAGGGGTAAAATGCATTCATATGCAGCTCCTGACAGTGATTGGTGGGAAGAAGCACTTGCAGAGGTTATGTGACCTGTACACATACCCCTCAAAGTGCCTACTTTGTCACACAGGATTTGTTATGATCTGGGCCCTGCCCACCTCTCTTACATCATCCCTTAGCTCCTTTCCTCTTGTGGCCTCTCCTCCAACTCTCACTCCTTCCACCACTGCTTCCTTTTCTTCTTAGAAAGTTAGTAAAGTGTAGTGGTTAGGTCACAAGTTCTACAACCACATGGGCTGCTCCCAATCCCAGTCTTGTCACTGATGGCTGTGTGTCCTTGGGCACATTACTTCCCTTCTCTGTATCTCCTATTTATCTTTTATAGGTGATTACAATACAGGTGCCTGGGTGGGTCTGATAAAAGGGAAAACAAAATTAATAACATTAAGTATTGGGGAGTCTGGGTGGCTCAGTCCTTAAGCGTCTGCCTTCAGCTCAAGTCATGATCGCAGGGTCCTGGGATTGAGCCCTATGTCAGGCTCCCTGCTCAGGAGGAAGCCTGCTTTTCCCTCTCCCTCTTCCTCTGCTTGTGTTCCCTTTCTCTCTCTGTCTCTGTGTCTCTCTCTGTCAAATAAATAAATGAAATATGTGTGTGTGTGTGTGTATACATATATATAAATGAGTACATTAAAAATGTCTATCTCATAGATTGCTAATTAAATAAGTTAATAAAAGTAAAGCTCTTAGAACAGTGCCTGGAGTCTAACAGTCACTCGATCAGTGTTATGTGTGTTGTACGATACCCACCCCACAAATCCGGGGACACTAGTTGTATCTAGTCAGAATTCTCCAGAGAAACAGAACATGCAGATATAATTATTTTTTAAATTTATGTTTATAAAGAGATTTATTGTCAGGAATTGGCTCACATAATTAATGAAGGCTGACAAGTCCAAAGCCTAGAGTTGGCATGCTTGAGAGCCAGGGGAACAGGTAGTGAAGCTCTAGTCCCACTCTGAAGGAAGATCAAGAACTAGAGAGCTGACGGCAGGAGAAGACCAGCCCAAGCTCAAGCAATCAGACAGAATCCCTCTTACCCAATTTTTTTTTCCTCTGTAAGTCTTCGATAGATTGAAGGCCACCCACATTTGGAAGGCAGCCAGCTTTACTCAGTATACCGATCCTACCAGATTACACGGGACTCCCGTCAGATACGCTGTCACAGACATACCCAGTGTCATGTTTGACAGAATATCTGGGCGTTCTGTGACCCAGTCAAGTTGACGCATAATGTTATCCACCACGCTGGACAGCAAGCGGTCCCCTAAGCATGCATGAAAGAATTCCACAAAACAATGCTTACTTTAGATTATAGATTTTCAGAATGGCCACATATTTTGCAGTTCCCACTGAGGTACTTTTTGAATATATGTGAGGTTCTGTGGGGTCCAGAGGCGATGGCCACGAAAGATTTCTGGAGATATCTTTGGTGCAAAATGGTGGTTTTATGAAAGCATGGGGACAGGAAGTGCAAAAAGAGTGGCTGTCGCTTTCCGCTGCCCCAAGTTTATGAGGAGCAAGTGATTATAAACTTTGGGGTAGGGGGAAGTAAAGATAAGGGAGGTTCCAGAAGGATTTTTATATGCTGAAGAAGACACACGCAGGGTACGGGAGGCCGTGCTATTGTCAAACTAAGGTTGCTTTTCCCTCTAGCAAGGCATGAACATTAAGACAGGAGCTCCCTGGAGAAACATTGTACCCTGCCTGCCTCAAGTATTTGTCAAGGTGGGGCAGGTTGCAAGGGCATGTAATTTTATCTACATTTCCCTTTGCCTTTGTTTCCCACCTCACCATCATCAATTTCATTTGCCCACTGGTTGAATCTGGGTTTGGCCACAGGACTCCGTTTGAAGACTGGGCGATTAACAAATGAAACGCCAACAGATAACAGGAAAGGGCTTGCTCCCTGTCAACTGCTTCTGGAACCCAGCCTCGGTGGGAGGAAGCCTGGGCTCGCAGGCTAGCTGCTGGAGGAAAGTGGCCCACCTGTCCTGCTCCCACTCACCCTCAGATATGTGCCTGGGCCCTCGCTGCTCCTCCAGCTCTAGTCCAGCCAGCCCTGATCAGAAAACCCCTTCAGCCAAACTGTAGAAAGCTAAGGAATAAAAAGGAAAAAGGCTTATTTTTTTTAAAGCCATTAAGTTTTCTGGGTAGTTTATTGTGCAACATTAGTTAAGTGATGCCTAATCAGTACCAGAAGTGGGGTTGCTGTAAGCAACCCTTAGAAAGAATGAAGTTAGGCATTGGCCATAGAACTGGTTGAGAAGATGCTGGAAAAGCAGTGAGGAAAACGTTAGCAAAGACTGGGGAAGTGATCAAGACAACCTTAGTGGAGACTCCGACGGCGACTTGGAAGAATGATGACCCATGTTATCAGTAGCAAAACAACTGACCAAGCGTTGTCTAGAGTAAAGGGAAAGATGGAAAACAGCAAATGTCTGGACCCGGCCAAAATCTCCGGGTACATCGGAAAAGTACATCGGGTGCTCTCAGCTGCTGCAGAGAGATGAGCCGAAGAAAGAACTGATGTGTTTGCAAGCAGGATTTAGAGGAAAGGTTGAGGACCGGGGACTTGCTAGATTGGAAAATAACATCTTAGTCTCTTGTCTTAAATTAAGAAATAGCTCAAATCAAAGATCTGGCTTAAGACCCTTTGTTAAGATTTTTGAAATGTTTAAGGTGATACCGGTGTGAAATAATAGAGAATGTACATATATTGGCATCTGCCCTATGTTCCTGGCCCAGAGTTCCTAAGACCCTCGTGAGATTTCCTAAGTGGTAAGAGCACTAGAAGCATCTCTTGCTCCAATATTTGGTCTTTGACCCCAGCTCCTAACACAGAGTTCCTAAATCCCTTGGAATTTCCTGGGAGGTAGTAGGGTCTTTTGTTCTAGCGAGGTGACTTTGGGTGGGCTCCTGGATGTGGGCTGGTCACCAGAAGACCAAGCCAGGGTTAGGAGCTTAAGAGTATCAGTCCTACCTCTCATCCACCAGAGAGGGGAGAGGGGCTGGAGACAAAGTTGATGTTCTATCAGGCCTACATAATGAAGTCTCCATAAAAATACCCAAAGAATGGGGTTCGGAGAGCTTCTGGGTGGGTAAGCACATCCAAATTCTAAGAGGTCAAAGTACCCCAGTTCCACAGAGACAAAAACTCTTATGCTTGGGACCCTCCCGGACCTTGCCCTATGTATAATCTGGCTGTTCCTCTGTGCCCTTTATCACATCCTTTAATAAATTGGTAACCATAAAGAGTTGCTTCCCTGAGTTCTGTGAGCTGGTGAAGCAAATACTTGAATCTGAGGGGGAGAGGTCATGTGAACCTCTGATTTGTAGCCGAACCAGACAACTTGTGGGAAACCGGGGGACCTCTGACTTGTGCTTGGCATCTGAAGTATGTGTGTTGGGGGCTGGGGGGCTAGTCTTGTGGGACTGAGCCCTTAACCTGTGGAATCGGATCCTGTCTCTGGGTTGATAATGTCCAAACTGACTTAAATTGTAGGACACCCAGATGGTGTCATAGAATTGCTTGATGTGGGAACCCTCCCCCCCACCACCAAGTCTGGGGTCAGAGGTGCCAGAGTGTGGTAGTCATGTGAAAGGAAAGGAGAAATGGAAGAGGAAGACTGAGGTTTTCCTTAAACCCAGTAAACCCGCCCAGCTAGACAAAAGAACTAGCTGCTAGTACGTCAGGAAAGAAAGGCCTGTCTGGAAATGAGTCTGTCTAATAGAGTGGACTTTAATCCAGTGCAAAGACTTCAAGGGAGTTGGATGAGCATGAGCTAAAACAGACTCAGACAATCAAAATGGAAAGGGGTCTCTTTGCCCTTGAGTGTTTAGGAGCAGGAAGCAGGCTGAGAAAGCTACCCAGACGAACACATGGCTATTTCTTAAAGAAAAGAACATCTCAGAGGGTTCTGCTGGAAACACAGGGTCAGCCTCTAAGAGTGAGGCCCTCCTTAAGTTGTTTCTCAGCCTAGGCTGGGCCCCAGGTTCTCGAATCATCACTTGCCACTAGTAACAGTGTGTCCCTAGGCAAGTGACATGAGTACCAGGGTCTCTGCCTTGTCCGTGGTAAAATGAGGAACTTGGGCTAGAGAATCTGAAAGTTCTCTGAGGAATGTTTTCAATAATGGGGTCCTCTTTGCTACAGTCTGACTCAAGAGCTCTGTGATGGTGGAAACATAGACATACACAAAGGCGAGTAGAGCATGTGGGCCCGAAGCAGGAGGACGAGGTGAAACAGTCCTTTCTAAGCTGAAGTGGAGAGATGCTGGCTGTACACCGGAAACAAACCTTTTCTCTGACAACAGAGCTGAGATCATGCCAGGCAAAAATGTCCCAAGTCTTGACGTACAGGTATCTGAAGTCATGGACCAGGCGTGAGAATATTATGATGTGAGTCTCCTGTGGGAAGCAAGGCCTGCGTCAGACAGGAGTCCACGGGGCGAGAAAGTGAAGGACCAGGCTCGGAGGTGGTCCCCTTCACTTCTGCTGCCTCGTGTAGGTCAGAACTCAGTCACCTGGTCACATGGAAGGGCCAGGAGGACTAGGAAAGGTGATCTAGCTGAATGCCTAGGAGGAAGGGAAAATGTGGGGCAGGGGTGGTAGAAAAAGAACTGGGGCAAGTTCTGAAGGACAATGGAGTTCAGCATATTTCAGAGTTTCAGAGTTATTGTGATTCTTATTGTGTCTTTAGCATTGGAGTTTTTTTGGTTTCGTTTTTGTTTTTTTCAAAATAACACGGTCTCAGGGCACCTTGGTGGCTCAGTCATTAAGCGTCTGCCTTCGGCTCAGGATGTGATCCTGGGATCCTGGGATCGAGCCCCACATGAGGCTCTCTGCTCAGTGGGGAGCCTGCTTTTCCCTCTCCCTCTGCTGCTCTCCCGGCTTATGTATGCACGCACGCTCTCTCTCAAATAAATAAATAAAATCTTTTTTTAAAAATGTTATGTCCCTGGAACCCAAATATATACAGCAGAATGCTCTCTTTGAAGTGCAGGCTTTGGAACAAGGCCAAATAGGGATCATACCCAGCTTCAGCCACTTGGTGTCCAACCCAGGCTTAGGAGACCCCAAGCCCCAGGATTAAGAGCTTCCTCTTTGACATCAAGCAAATCGAGGTTATATGCTAGTTCTGCCATTTATTAACTATGGAACATTACTTTTCTGAGCCTCAGTAGTACTATCTATAAAAAAGAAAGATTATATTAACCTATCTTATAGGATTTGGGAGAATGAAATGAATAGTATTATGTATATTTACTCCCTGTCAGACTCATTGTCGGATAACCAATCAATGATAGAGTGTTTATCATTGCTCTTCCTCAGGGAATGCCCCCCCCAGGATGAAAGCAGAAAGCCACCTTCAGGGTTTGTACAAACACTAACACTAGCAAGTGAACCAAGAGCATGGCCTATGCCAGTAAGAGAAGTAAAAGGCATTCCTGTCATTTCACCTACAGAGGGCCACTACTGCAGGTGCTGCAGGCAGCCAGGAAGCGGAGTTCTCCCCAAAACTTCAGCCAGTTCCTCAGATCTCCAGACCCCCTCCCAGGTGGCCTCCAGAGCGAGCCTGGTGCTTCTCATTAAAGACACAGCCAGGAGGTGTCTCGAGAGCCTTCCTCTTTTCAGTGCGAACTTCCTCCTTCCTCTCTACTCTCCCTGCTTCCAAATGAAATGCATTTTTGACAGCTAAGATGAGACCCTATATGTTGTGGTTTTAAAAAGGGCAGCATCTTATTGGCCATATTGCAATTCAAAGCTAAAACTGGGAAGGAGATGGAAATAATTAGCGAGAAGCGCTGGGATGGGGGAGTTTCTGAAAACACCATGATATTAATATTCTTGGACTGGTTAATATTAGGACCATAAGGATCCTTAGCAACGATCCAGTTGGGTGCTGGTATTTCAAGCCAGAGTAATTAAATATGAATTCTGATTGCACCACTTAATAGCCGTGTGACCTTGGGCTTGCCTCATTTTCCTCAATTATAAGATGGAGGAAATAATAATACTGCTCGAAGTTGTTGTGATGAGATCACATGTGGGAAAACTATGATGCAAGCTGTAATGATCTATGTGGACATTAGATGTAGGCTTTATTATGTGTCATCGCAGTTCCACAAATCCTGTCAATCCTTGAGACCCTCCAGTGGTCAAGGGGATGCAAAGAATGGTGAGGAGCTCACAGTCTGGCGTGGGAGAGATGGAGCTCATTTGACCCAATGCCAGGAAAGGATGAGTAGCAGAATGGCTTTCCCATCTGCCCTGACCATGCTCCAGCCTAAGGAGAGGAACTGGCCTCCACTGTCGGATCATTACTCATAGCCAGTAAGACCAAGGAACATTCCCAGACCACAGCTGGACCAGTCAGATTTCCTGAATTAGGCCAATCGCATTGCTGGGCTGTAGGGGCTATGCCTGTGAGGTCCTGGAAACTCAGAAGCCAAGGGAGGCATTTGGGTGGGGGCTGCCCATTTGGGGACTTTTTGTGCAGAAATGCAAGGAGAAGACTTGCTTGCAAAGAGAAATAAGAGAAGGGATCAGATAGGCAGCAAGGAAAAAAGACAAACGAGCATGTCAGAGAGAGAGAGAAAGAGAGAGAATTCCCCCTTTGGTCTTTACTGTCATGATTCCTGAATGCCTTCATCCTCTTGGGTCAAAGTGAGGCATTTCTAGAGTCTTCTGTTCCTCTCAATGGATGTTGATGGGGTTTCTCTCCAAATCTACAATCCAAAGTAAAACAAGGTAACTCTTACAAAATAAGAACAGAGCGCTGCCTTCTTCCAGAACAAGTGGATGGTGAGAGGAGTCTAATTCCCTTGTTTCATTGAACTGGAGACCAAAGTCCAGACTGAGGTAAAGGGAGCTCCCCAAGATGACACAGATGCTAAGTGTAGAACCAGGACTTCACCTTAAGTCTGAACTCCTCATTCCAGAGAAAGACCTGATGGTCAATCTAACAGATAAATACAAACAAGAAGCCACCCCCCATCCCCGCTTCTCCTATCAGCTTAGCAAGTCTCAATTCAAAACTAATGGAAGCCTCCACTCATCTCTGTCCTATCCCAGTACATCCTTTTTCTTCTGATTTGGCCACTTAGCTCGTACTTCCTTTCATTGCTCTTTTTTGTCTCACTCCTTTTTCTGCCCTGCCCATAAGGAAACCACCAAGTCCAGAGCATCTACTCGACTGGGAAGAAGAATTCTAGAGTGAAAAGAACAGAGGATTGTTGAGTCTTATCTGGGGTCAAATCTGGACTCTGCCTTTTCTTAATAGCATGACCTTGGGACTAATGCTGGTTGATGACCGTGATCATTATTTACTGAGCATTCCCTATGTGCCCAATACTGCTCTGTGTGTTTCATGGTACTTATATAATATTCACAACAATGCCAGGAATAGGGGTGGTTATTCTGCTTTTACAGAAGACACTGAGGTTGGCAGAAGTGGCCAAGCTAATTCCAGTGGACAGTTAACAAGAGGCAGAGCTATAGTTAACAGCACCAATGCCGCAGTAACCAGTCAGGAGAAGGGGTTACAGCCTGGCTATGCAGGGGTGCTTGCAAACTTGATCTTTATCAAACTTTGTAGAACAATACTTTAAGTTAGAATGTGTTACGTATTTTTATTTTTTTTATTAATTTAAAAAAATTTTATAAACATATACTATTTTTATCCCCAGGAGTGTTACATATTTTTAAAAAGATATTGTTTGCAAGAGAGAGCGCATGAGCATGACTTGGGGGAAGGACGGAAGGAAAGGGGGGAAACAGTCACTCCACTGAGTGTCAAGCCCAATGTGGGACTCAATCCCAGGACCCTGGGATCATGACCTGAGCAGAAGTCAGATGCTTAACCGACTGAGAAACTCAGGTGCCCCAAATGTGTTACACATTAATAGAAGTGGCAACAAACAAACAAACACCCACTACAAATGTTTGGCTTTGTTTTTTTTTAAGATTTTATTTATTTATTTGACAGAGGGAGAGAGAGAGAGGGCACAAGCAGGGAGGCGGCAGGCAGAGAGAGAGTAAGAAGCAGGCTCCCCACAGAGCAAGGGGAGCCTGACGTGGGCCTCAGTCTCAGGACCCTGGGATCATGACCTGAGCCTAAGGCAGTTGCCCAACTGAGCCACTCAGGTGCCCATGACTCATTTTTATAGATTGAGAAAAGATCAGGTGTCCTATAAAAAACTAAGGGCCCCCAAAGTGGTAGCTTTGGGGATGGTAATGACCAAGGAACATCCCTCCTGAGAGTGTGGCCATGAATTCCCGCTCTCCTCTGGGTAGCACCATGCATCTCCAGCCCTGCTTGAGCTGTGTGTCCCAGAGCTGCTGTCCTCAAAGGAAAGGATAAGAATAGAGAAGTCTATAAAGATCTGAGCATGTCTCCTGCAGTATCAGTAAAGAGAAAAATCATAAAATCAGTTGAATAGTTCATCTGTGATTAATTTCTGGGTTAAAACAAAAAAAAATCCCAGAATAATTAGACGAAGTTAATGGGTACAGCAAAGCCCATAGTCTCTGTTCTTCATCTGTTTGTTATAAATGGAGCCGTAGAACCCTCAGGGGCTGGAGCTAGGGCAGACGAAAGGCCTTGGCGTTTATATTTTCTGTTTTAATATTTGATGGAAAAAAGTATTTTGATCCATGGTCATCATTTACAGGCTTTATAGACTCTTAGCACTTGTTTGTATTTCCTATGCTCTGCTTTAAACAGAACCATTGGAAAAGGACTGTTGACAAGATGGTGTGCATGCTAACTCTGAACCCACCATTCCCCCCTGACCAGAGTCAGCCAGCCATCTCCCTGTTTCCTCTTGACCCTGGTCTCCTGCATCTGGGGCTTTCCCATTGCCTTCTGGACCCTCTCCTGAATTCATGTCTCCCACTCTCCCTTCTCTTCCTCTTCCTGTGTTCCTTTTAAACCGGGTTTGTCTTATGAGGTCACGTGTGTCGAGGCGTTCTGTAAATAGTAGTGTGCTCAGTTAGATACAAATAGTTCCCACTTCGTAAGCATCTACTGGGTTCCCAGCCTGGTGCTGAGAATTTTGTGTGTTTAGCTTCATTTAAACTTTACAACAAGCCTATGAAGGAGAGTCTAATATCCCCATTTTACAGATGAGAAACTGAGACATTGGGAGGTTCAATGATATCCTCAAGGTCACAGACCAGATATTGACACAGGGGTTTAAGATTTCTGAAGCTCATACCCATAATGATTCTGCTGTTATTGCTGTTATGAATAATAATTACTGCTGCTAGTAATGCCATTGAAGTTAAGACTAATAATTCTTTTTCAGAATTTAGCTACCTATCTCTCGAGTTGTTAGCCCTCCAAAGAACACCATGTAATAGTAAGCAATGCTGTGGGCCATGACCATCTGAAAGCAGTGAGGCCCATACCAGATCATGTCTTTTGATGCCCACTACATGGCCCACCCTTTCTAACTCCCCTTTGTATTATAGAGGTTGAAAACAGAAATTACATTTCCTAGGGCCCCTGGTCAGCAGAGGTTTGGCTAAACTCAGCCGATGAGAGATCTGGAAGACAGAGGAGAAGGAGAGATGTTGTTTTCTGGAGTAGCTAGTAGTAGACCTCTGATGCTGCCAACAGCGGGGGTCCTTGTGGCAGCTTCACTGGGATTCCTACATATACGGGTTCCTTGGTGGCGAGCAGGTAGCCACCTTCCCGACGGTGGTGTAGGCCTCTATCTCCCTCTATCACATTTAATTCCAACCTGAAATACCTCGAGTGGCTTCTGTTTTCCTGACAGAACCCTGGCTGATAGACCTTCCAAGGTAATGAAAATTTACTAACAAAATTAAAGGGACAGATAAACTAATATATATTGATTACCGGCTACCTTTAAGGCACTGTTTTTGATGTTGGAATAACAACGTAACTAAGAAATGATTCTTTCCCTTGGAGAATGTCTGCTATTACATTTTGTAAGTGTTCATTGAAAATGAATAGAAATAATGAAAAGAGAGAAATTTAGGAACAATAAACTAGATAGAATAGAATGAGTTTGAATTTGTGGGCAAGATGTACCTGGGCTCTGTCAACCAAGGACAGTCACCGCAGAGCCTCTTTTTAATTTTTTTTAAAGATTTTATTTATTTATTTGACAGAGTTCACAAGTAAGCAGAGAGGCAGGCAGAGAGAGAAAGGAGGAAGCAGGCTCTCTGCGGAGCAGAAAGCCCGACGTGGCGCTCGATCCCAGGACCCCGGGATCATGACCTGAGCCGAAGGCAGAGGCTCTAACCCACTGAGCCACCCAGGCGCCCCCTCTTTTTAATTTTTTTAAAAGATTTTATTCATTCATTCTTTCTTTCTTTCATTTAAGAGAGAAAGCCCATGCGCGTGCGCGTATGTGGGCATGAGTGTGGGGGTGATGGTGTGGGAGGGGCAGAAGGAGAGAAAATCTGAAGCCGACTTGGCTCTGAGCGCTGAGCCCTACATGGGGCTTGATCTCATGATTGTGAGATCATGACCTGAGCCAAAACCAAGAGTCAGACACCCCACTGCAGAACCTCAACACATCTTTCTAACTTTTGTTTTACCCTGCGGAAGCAACATGGATTTTTGGATTTGGGTGAACCAAGATGGCTATTGATCTTAGCATAATACTTTCCATCTGTCAAATGGGTTTTAAAGTACCAAAATTAGCACATAAAGCCAGGACTCAAAATTGTTCAGTTTCCTGCCTGAGCTATAAAACATTTAATGAATATGGCCCAGCATGGAATTTTTCATCTTTTCTTCATGTCTTCCTCAAACACAAAAGGATGTCTGTGGTAGCTGGGCCTCCAAGATGGCCTGCAGTGATTTTCCAGTTTTCATGCCCTTGTTTAAGCCTTTCCCACACCAAATAGGGCCGACCTGTGTAACTAATGGGATACAACTGAAATGACTGTGTGTGGGTCACACTGTGAAGTCCATTCTTTCCCTCTTGGATCGCTCACCCTGGGGCAAGCCAGTTACCATGTCATGAGGACACTCAGTGGAGAGCTCCGTGATGGGCCATCATGAAAGTGGCTCTTTAAGGCCTTGTCATGCCTTCAGCGGACACCTTGATTGACGCCTCATAGGGACCCTGAGCCAGAACAATCCTACTAAGCCACTCCCAGATTCTTGACCCACTGAACTTGTGTGAGAGAAGTACTTATTGTTGTTTTAAGCCACTAAGTTTTGAGTGAGTTTGTTTGTTGAGTTACACAGCAATAGAAAACGAATAGAGAGCCCTAAAATTTAAGATTCAAAAATTCAAGATTCCCTGAAATGCATCAGATCTCTTGCCCTCTCCTCTCTTCCAACTCTCCAACCTCCTGGGACTCTCTTCCATGTCTACTTTAATGGAAACTACTCACGAGCCTTCCCTGTTCCTTCAGGTTACACCCGCATCCCCTTTCTCCTCAACACAGTCCCCCAGCTCTCACAGCATGTTGTTGACATGTCATGTCTTTGCACAGAGAACAGCCCTTCAGGGATTTTACTTCTTCTGTTCTCATTGCTTTTCTCCTGAAAATCTGTCACTGCCATTTTTATCTTTTCTCTCTTCAGAGATGAGGAGAAGGAATGGAGAGAAGTAGAAAAAGAGAAAGGATGGCTGGCTGTAAGTTTATCCTGTCCTAGAACACACAGGGCTGATGTTAGAATTAATCACGGTGATGGATGTACGATGCCCAGTGGAGTGGATGACAGATAAACAATCTTAGTCCCCTTCTTTCTCTACCATGCCCCACTCCACCTCTCTTCCAGGCGCATGGAGCCCCTTGAGGTTCCCCTCGGCCCTTCACATCTATTGATATTCACATTTTCTCTCCTGTCTAATAGGAATACCATGTCTCTTCTGGACTCTTTAGTGACCTCTGATTCAATCTACTAAATCTGTTCACATTTTAACAGTTCTGGAAAGTTTTCTGTGTCCTCCCCAGGCCAGTAGCACTGTCCAGGTTCTTCCTCTGTGTTCCCACCTCAGTATTACTAACATTTGTCCATTGCTGTAATTATTGCTCTCATTCACCACTCCCTGCCTTGTCTTGAAGGGCCTGAAGGTCAGAAAATATGTTCTCATGTGTTTCACCTCTGCCATGGCATAGAATTTGCCAGAGAGGAGAGAAGAAAAGAAGGTGAGAACAAGAAAGGGAAGGGGTAGTGAACATGATTGGTTGCTTCCCAGCTTCCATTTGCCACTTTTCTGACTTCCTCTGAGGGAACCACCATCCCTAGTGCTCATCTTGGTATTGGGGTCTAATTGACCCCACCACAAACCTGATCGGCCCAGAGAAATCACAGAATTCCAATTCTCTAACTACAGATTGGCTCAGAGATGGTGTAACCCAAACAGACACTTCCTGGGTCTTCAGAAGAAGACAAGCCTCCTTCTCTATGAGAGGTACCAAAGATGCTCTTCTCTTCCTGACTGACACAAGGAAGGGTTCGGCGCTGGGATTTGCTGACACTCTCTTCTACTTCAAAGGGAAAATCTGTCTGGGAATGAAGCAAATATTTAAGAGAGAGAGGCCAGAAATGGGGAGAGGAAACCAAAAAGCAAAAAAACTACATCCTGATCGCATTCTCTGAGCCTTGGATCAAGCCACAGCTGAAAGTGCGAACCTCCGGTTTTCAGATCAGAAAATTCTATTATCAAAGTCAATTTCAATTCCGCCATGGGCAGTCTAAAGAGTAATAACTGCTGGAAGAAGAAAGGAAAGGAAGAAGTTGAATTTTCTCATCTAAATTGTCTAAGATAAATACAATTTTATAGTTTCATTTATCTAGAAAAATGTATCTAGAATTTTTTTACTCCCCAGTGATGTCAGGTGAGAAAGATGTTGCTGTACCTATCTGCCCGACTAGATGACAGGCTCGTTAAAGGCAGAAACTATTTCTTCATTTGTTTAGTCATTCATATGACAAATATTGAGCATCTTCCAAAAGTCAGGCACTGTGCTAACACAAGGAGAAGATAAGGTCCTTGTCGAGTGGAGGAGACAGACACATCTGTTCATCCTCTACAGTCTCTAGCACAGAGCCCCGCACATCAATAAAAATAAAAATCGATGAATTATTTCATGACTTTTCAAGTGCAGCTGCACAGCAGCTGAGAGCTGGTTACCAGGAATAAGAAGAGGATAGGAAACTGGAGCCTGGAAAGAATGCTAATTTGGTCCAGGTTGAAGGAACTGTAGAGGGAGTTATATAAGAGAATCATTTGAGAGACCAGCTCAAACAGAGAAGACTTGAGTTCAGGACCAGCTGAATGAAAAGCTGACCAGTTTCAGGCTTGCAGGCAAAGTGGGAGGAGCCTGGGAGAAAGCATGTTAGTTCCCTGGGTCCAGAGTGAAGTGCATCATGAGCCAACCTAGGGAGGACAGAGCTGGGAATACACATCCCGACCATCCTGTTACGCCAAGTCCAGTGGACTGTATCTGCATTCCTTCCCCAACTCTCCTCTAAGTGGCCTCCTGGCCCCTGGCTGCAGGCAAGTCCTTCCTGCAGAGCCCTCCCTGAAAGCCTCCTGAGCCTGCCCTGCCTACAGAATCAAGTACTGAGCCTAGATTCAGTGCCTTTGCCCATGCCAGTCTGTAGCCAGATTCTAGATTCATGTTTTTACCTTTAATCCATGTGGAACTTGGATACTTATATTATTACTTTTTTTTTTTAGAGAGGTCCTTCTCTCTTTTTTTTTTTCTAAGAGTTCATTTATTTATTTGAGAGAGAACAGGAGCAGCGGGGAGGGGCAGTGGGAGAGGGAGAAGCAGACTCCTGGCTGAGCAGGGAGCCCAATGCGGGGTTCAATCTCAGGACCTGGGTCATGACCTGAGCCAAAGGCAGACACTTAACTGACTGAGCCCCCCAGGCACCCCAGACACTCACATGAATCTACTTTGCTCACATTTTCCCTCGCCCCTGCTTCTGGGCACAGACTGTATTGTATTCATCACTGCAGCCCCAGCCCCTGGCTCCGTTTCTAAGCTCTTGCGAACTGATGGGCCCAGCATTGTGGTCAGATGACCAAGCGGCTAGGCAGGGCCCCCTGTCCTGCACCGGCTTCCACACTAAACCCGCTGTGGGATTTGGGGCAAGTTATCCGACTTCTCTGCACTCAAAATTTCTCATCCCAACATAGCAACGGTAGTTATAGGTGTTCCTGGTCATTAAGAGGGTTCTGTGAACTCACACATGAAAAGCACAGAGACCAGTACCTTGCACAAAGGGCTTAATTTAAAGCTAGCTATTATCACTGCCTGAACTTGGGAAATTCAAGGTTCAACTCCGACGGCTTCTCAAATCACAGCCCAACCTGAAGAGTCGGATTCTAAGAAATCCATCATCATAGCAGCTAATGATACGCATTTGTATGTAGAGCACTTTGTGGTTAACAAAGCCTTTTCCTTTCTTGGTGTCCCCTAGCCCAGCACCAGCAAGTGAGGAGTGAGCTTGTCCATATGGGATGCAAAGCTGCTGGCCTTGTCTCCGTGCACGCGCGCACCGGGTATCAGCTTCCTAGGGCTGTTGTAACAGATTGCTGCTAACTCGGTGACTTAAAACAACAGAAATTTTTCTGTCACAACCCTGGAGACCAGACGTCCTCAATCAAGCTGTCAGCAGGGCTACCATGTCTCCCGAGGCTCTGGAAGAGAATCCTCCCTGCCTCTTCCACTTCTGGGGGTTCTGGGTATTTCTAGCTGGGGGTGACCTAACTCCAGTCTCTGCCTGACTTCACGTGGCTGCCTCCCCTCCCATGTCTGTGTCCTCCTTTCTTCCATCTCCTGTAGAGCACCTGACATTGGATTTTGGGTTCATTCAAGTCATCTGGATGATTTCATCTCAAAATCCTCAAATTAATTAGAGCTTCTTAAGACCTTTTTTCCAGATACGATCCCAGGTGGACACCTGTGTTGGGCAGGCCACACTCCCCTCACTGCACCCCTTTTGACTTCATAGTAGACCGCACCTGCTCTGTCAAGAGCTGTGGGATCTCCTTACATATACGAACAGGGGGAGCAGGCGTTCCTTTCCATAGGGAAGCGTGTAAGAAGGCCATCCCACCCTGACAGACTTGGTCTGCCAGGTTGAGGGGAAGAAGACTGCTGAGAACCCAAACCTGTATCCTGGAGAGTCAAAGTTAGAGCTCTGACCAAGGCCAGCAGGCAGGAGAGCAGAGCAAGGGTTCCCACCGGGAAGGCAGCCCACCTCTGGGTTCAACACCAGGGCTCTGGTTCTCTTGGGGCTGGACCAGCCCCTGCACAGCCTGGACTTGACCCTGCTTTCCAGCATGGGGTTCTGATTTGAGCAGCTTTGGGAGCGTGAGCTAAGAGGGGGCAGCTTTGGAGCCCAGCCAAGGGGCCCTGCTGGAGTACTGGCCAGGGCGTCACTGGAATGGACAAGCATCTGGGCGTCGGTGCAGGACCAGACATGATCTGGTGAGAGTGGGATGCAAGAGCAACTAGAGCCTAGTCATATTGTCCTGTTCATTCTGGACGCTGGGCATCTGGAAGCATGCCTGAGGAAATTCCAAGCTCATTGGGCAACTTGACTGAGAGTTAGGTGGGAAAGCATATGTTAGAAAGGGCCCTTGAGAGGGGCACTGGGTGGCTCAGTCAGTTAAGCATCTGCCTTTGGCTCAGGTCATGATCTCAGGGGCCTGGGATGGAGCCCCACACTGGGCTCCCTGCTGAGTGGGGAGTCTGCTTCTCCCTCTGCCCCTCCCCACTGCTTGTGCTCTCTCTCGCTCTCTCTCTCAAATAAATAAATAAAATCTTAAAAGAAAAAAAAGTTAGGGCCCCTGATGGAGAAAACAGACTCCTGCAAATGAGGCCATGTCATAATTTAAGTTGGAAAAAAGTTACCCTCTAAGCTAATAGTTATACAGGCTGGCATTTAATTGAGCATGCAGTGTTAGACACTTGTCTAAACATACCACGTGGATCAATTCTTTAAGTCTTCAGTTGTAATCTTATGAGGTAATAATATCACCCCCATTTTATAGATGAGGAAAGTGAGGCCAGAGAGACTAAATTATAGCCAAAGTCCCACAGCTAGTAGGTAAGCATTTGGGCTCCATGTGAACCCAGGTAGTCTGGCTCCCAAGTTCAGGACCGTCTCTCCCACACACTGACTGCCAATCATGCGGGTTATGTGGGAGAGTATGGAGGACTCTCATTCAGTCTCCAAACCTTCCCTGTGAAGTCGGCAAGGCAGGGATTGTGGTTCATTTTGCTGATGAGAAACTGATCTTCAGAGAAAATGAATGGCGTGGTCTACCTCAAGTACCTCAAGCAGAGCCGCTGTGTAGACCTAGGTCCACTGGGGCGAGTCCAGTGCCATTTCTACTTCTCCATGCTGACTCGGCTGGAGGGATTCTGCATCTAAGGGTCCACATGAGCAAATATTCCTGGGCCATGGGGTGTGCCCAGGAAAAAGAGAGTAGGCTGGATTGAAAATATCTGGCATCATCTTATGGACATCCAAAGTCATTGATTCAATTTAGCCATCATATTAGTGAGCCCCTGCTCTACCCCAGGAATGTGAAGCCTCATCTTTGGAGAAGTCCTGGTCACTAGAACCTCCTTCCCACCACAGAACCGGCACCCTCTCAAGAGCCTGTAAATGTTCGGTCCCGGCTCTGGCCTTCTTACTAATGGAGAATGATGCCAGAATGAGCAAGAAAGACCAAGGATGCTGGATTCCAGCTGTGGTCCTGATCTAATAAACAGTGTCATCTCTCTGGGCCTCAGTTTCCTTCTCTGTAAAATGAGAACACTGAGTGGACCAGTTATTAGATGTCACCATACTCTAGTTTTCTAGGAGCTGATTTCTCATTTCCTCACTTTGCCTCCATGCCTTCATCTGTGAAGGAAATTGATCTGTTCTGAAAATCACACCTTTGGGGCTGTGACTCAAGTCTCATTCATGCATTCTCACCATCACCTGGGAGCCGGGAGGGACTCCCCGTTTTGCAAGGGAGGAAACTGAGGCCTGGAAGATTAAGTTCTGGCCCCAATAGCTAGCAAGATTTGAACTCAGGACTGACAGATGCCACAGCCCTTGCGTTGGCTCAGAATAATCCCAATCTGTCCACCCACCCCCGGGGGACCCACAGCAGCCTGGCTGGGCTCAGCCTGCCTTCTCACCGAGCTAGGAAAACAAGACAGCTCTGTGGTCACTTATCAGGACTGTGGCAGCTCAGGCTGCTGGAAGAGAGCTCAGTGCATTCTAAAAGTGAGAGCTTCCATTCCTGACCTCAGCTGGGCTGGAACCCCGCAGTGGACCCAGCCTAATGGCTGTCTGGCTGCCAGGTCCTTGGCAGCTGCTGGTTCCGGGGGGCAACCCACGACCAGGTTTTTGAGGTTTGCTCAGCTTTCAAGTCTGGCCACATTCAAACACTTGCCAGGCCTTGTGCCAGCCTCAGGAAATGCCTTGGGCCGTTGCAGCTGCATCCAAATAAAAACAACTCCACAATGACTGGCAAGGGCCTGTTCTATATGGCTGGGCTCCAGTGGTGTCAGGCCATCCAGACCCCTTCAAAACACCACAGCCCAAGGTGCTGCTCATTGGTGAGGATGCCCGAAGCCAGGCTCACGCTGGTCTACAGGAAACTCAGAGCCAGAATCGTGTACACACAGACCTGGAACAATGTACTGCCCTGTGACCCCCATCCTTCACTGTTTTCCACAAGGTCCAGCCAGTTTACTTGCCCCTCATCAGCCTTCTACTGTGCTGGGTGTGTCCGCCTGGGGAAGGAAGCCACATAGTCAAGTAGTGAGCTCCCCATGGCACCACCACTGATGGCCAGCAAGGTACAATCCACTCTATTTATTCATGCCTATCCTGCCACCTGCTAGTTGTATGGCCTTCAGGAACTCATCTGACTTCTCTGTGCCTCAGTTTCTCATCTATAAAATAAGGGTAATAGTTGTACCTCACAGGGTGCCTATGGGATTAAATGAGGGGTGCCTGGGTGGCTCAGTTGGTTAAGCATCTCCCTTCAGCTCAGGTCATGATCTCCAGGGTCCTGGGATGGAACCCTGAGCCCCGCATCAGGCTCCCTGCTCAATGGAGAGCCTGCTTCTCCCTCTCCCTGTGCTGCTCCCCTGCTTGCATTTTCTCTCTCTCTCTCTCTCTCTCTCTATGTCAAATATATAAAATCTTTTTTAAAAAGGATTCAATGAGCGAATGTATATAAAGTGCTGAACACAGTGCCTGACACAAAAGCATATAGCCTATGCTATTAGCTCTGAGTAATCCTCGGAGAACAAGTCGATCATTCGATAACTAAACACAAACCTCTATACGCGAGCATTGACAAGTCTATGCGAACCAGACTCGGTGCTGGGTGTGGGAGGGGAGCGTGATGGTCGCTTCTGTACCAGTTGCTAGTTCCTGTGGTATAAATCCTCCCACCCTGGCAAATTCCAAGCTGCGATGTCATGTCACTGAACACGGAGCTGGGAAGACGGGCACACACCGGCCCCCATGAGGGCGAGCTCCTGCCAGCACATCCCTGCTTCTGGTGAGCATCCCCACTGGGCCTCCCAAGGGCTGCAACTAGAAGAGGAGACATCAGGAATGGAGGCTTCTCCTTCTGCCTCTCGGAGCTGCTTCTCCCTGTTGCTTCTACTTTTCTCTACATCCTTTCTAGAAAGATCTCCTCTGCTCATTATGTCATATTTAGCCCCATCTGGGGGCTTCAGCTCCTAAGAGGGTTTCCAGCTTCTGAGCTTAGCTTCCCAGCGCACAATTCCAGAAACTGATCACCCATCTTTTCCTCCCGCCACAGGCTAACGAGGCACTCTACTTTCATGCCTTGCTTCATGCTCTTCATGACACTTAACATCTATTTCTTTTCTGTCTTCCATTTTGAATGTGAGGTTCATAAAAGCAGGGACACCATATGCCTGGTGCCTAGAATAGTGCCTACTCTTTGATGGATATTTGCTGAATTGAGAGATGGACGCAGGAATGAATTCACAGACTGCTGACAAGGCTTGTGGGCCCTGCCTGGCCCGCTCAGCCACAGTGAGAAAGGGCCATGTGGCTCACAGGACGGGCTGCCTCCATTATATCTGGTTAAATCATCACTTAGATTAGACTAACGCTCTCCATGAAAATGACATACACCTCTGGAATCTTGCACCCCTGCAGTTTGGATTTATCTATATGCTAGCCCATGAGGATTTTGACAGGACATCTCACCTGTGAAGTGTAGCCATTTCCTGGTCTGAGAGTTTCCAGCTTGAATGCAACTGACCTAGCATAACGTTGTGGGATTTACACTGTCTGTAGAAGACATTTATTGCTTTATCTATCTGGCACCCCTCCTTTTCATTCTAGGAACAGAAGTCCCTTTTTGGTGTATGGGCAATCTTTCAATTTCAACCCTGTCCATTTATTTTGAGTACGTGTCCCATGTGCTTGCATACCCCCTTGCAAGTCACTGTTGATTGCACCAAGGGTAAGCAAATCCCTCAAGCGCAGCCCCCCATGTTTATTCTTGACACCAATGAGAGAAGGTGGTTTGGTCTTTCTCTGGTTGTGAGAAGAAGCTACAAGCTGTGAAATTTAAAAACTGTTCACAACCAGGATCTCCAGAAGCTGATCCATAGGGAAAGGTAATGATTTGGTGTGCAGAAAACTGGAAGCTATGGAGGGCAAGAGTGCTGACGGCATTTGGTGGAGATCCAATGGATGCCTGTTCTTCCTGTCCTTTGTTCAGTTCCTCCCCTAGTCGTTTGTGGCGGACCTTCCCCAGCCCCATCATGATTGCTTTTTCAGCTCAAAGGTGTTCTAAGCTTGATTTTCTGCCACTTTTTCTGGTTTTTTGCAGACTCAGATTTTCATCACACCTTCCTCCCTTCCCATGTATACAGTTGAAGACTCCTGAGGGCAACCAGAAAGGTTTCTTGCAATCAGCCAGCCTTGAACCTGAAACCCTGAAATTAGAGAGCTAGATGCAGCCTAGATACAGATACAAATACAGAGCTAGAGCCAGTATTTGAGGTGGAGATTGTGGCAGGGAGGAATATTCTGGGGGACAGAACATGAAAGGAAAAGGAAAGGAAACTACAGAAAAGTTACTTATGTTCATTTGTTATTATGTAACCCTCATAAAAACCATAAGAAGAATCCCATCTTAGAAAAGGTAAAACTGAGGGTTGGATAGATTTAGTAATTTGCTTAAGGTCAGCTCATAGTTGTGGTGGAGCTAGGATCTCAACTCAGTCTACTCCACTCTCCTCATCCCTGGAGTTGACCCAACAGTGACTAATCAAGAGTCTCTGAAGTCAGAAATTCCTCTCCGTATTCCCTTTAACACCATTATTTCCCCTGATGGCTGATTCTGCCTGCAAAGGAAGAGGCAGTGTCCTGACTCTCTCTGCCCTTATCCTTCTTTCCATATGTTACCCTGTCTCCTCACTATTTTTTTTAATCTCTGTCATCTTATTGGGAAAATTCTAAATATCAAGACAAGGTATTCTGCTATATATGTACAATGATTGTTGTTTCTTCTAACTTTAAGTCTGGAAAATAAAATAGCTGCTTAACCTCATGGCTCATCTGGAATTTTCACAGAAAACTTCTTCAACAGAATATTCCAAAGATACCCTCTGTTTACTCTTACTAGGTAATTTTTTTCCAGTTTCATTGAGAAATAATTGACTTACATCTTGTACAACGTTAAGGCATATAGCGTGACAGTTTGATTTACATAAATTGTAAAGTGATCACCACAATAGGTTCAGCTAACATCCATCTTCTCATAGAGATAGAGTAAAAAAATGGGGGGGGGGCGAGTTTTGTCTCTTTGGGATGAGAACTCTTGGGATTTACTTTTAAAACAACATTCCTGTACAGGTGTCCCCCACTTTCCAACGTTCTCATTAAGCCACTTCATTTATATGAAAGACCTACGTTCGTACCTGTTTTCACTAAGCAACAAAAGCTGAAGAGGATTTTCACTCATGAATAAATGCCATTGCCTTACTGATGTAGGTGGTTCCAAAAGGTGATGTGACATGACATGAACTTTCGAAAAGGAAAGGATATTTTCATTCTGAGCCACTTTGGTTTATGAGAGGTTTCATAGCAACATCTGCTTTCAAAAGGTGGGGGAGATCTCTATATAACTTGGCAGTGGTAACTATGGTCATCGTATTGTACATTACATCCCTAGGGCTTAGTTATCTTATAACTGGAAGTTCGTATCTTTCCACCACCTTCCTCCAACTCTCCCTCCCATCCCCCTACTTCCCACCTCAGGTAACCATAAATCTGATCTCTTTTTCTATGAATTTGTTTGTTTAGATCCCATACAGAAGAGAGATCATACCATATTCTTTAGTATTGCTCCCTCCTCCTGGTTCAGCTCAAATGTAGGTCTAGGCAAGAGTCATCCCACAGGTCTCACTAGCAAAGCCTGCCATATTTAAACACACTTTTCCTTAAGACTGGGAAAAATAAGGGGCACCTGGGTAGCTCAGTCATTGAGCATCTGCCTTCAGCTCAGGTCATGATCCCAGGGTCCTGGGATCAAGCTCCGCATTGGGCTCCCTGCTCAGGGGGAAGCCTGCTTCTCCCTCTCCCACTCCCCCTGCTTGTGTTCCCTCTCTCCCTATGTCTGTCTCTGTCAAATAAATAAATAAAATCTTAAAAAAAAAAAAAAAGACTGGTAAGAATAAGAATCAAAACAAAAGAATGGCATATAGTTTTATAACCTGGCTTATAAACATGACCCTCTCATCCCAGTTGAGAACCCTCTGGCCATCTCTGCCTTCCTTTTAGCCTGCTCCTCAGAGCAGAAACCATCTCTCCTTTACTACTTCGAAACTCTTCGATATCCAGACCCTGGAGAATAAGAACCAAAGAGAATCAACTATTCCCATTTGTTATCTTCCTGTCTAAAACCCTACCTCTTACGTTCCGATTTCCTGTCTCATGCTCTGTCTGTATCCCAAAATTAGAGAGGCTATGCCTCCTCATATACCCACAGAGGCTGGTCTTATTCTAGGTCCTCAAAAAAGAAGCCATGTCTGGATAAAACTCAGAATGTCAGCATTACACAGAAGCTGTACTATACATACACATTGTTGAGTTTGGATTGGGATGGGATTGATAAAAGCATCTTCAGTGATACAGATACTGATACCAGTGTTGTGCATTGTTATTTGACCTCTAGATTGTATCAATGCTGACTATGAGTCCTCTCTCTTCCACTTAAGAGCTGGGAAAATTGGCTTGAGCAATACCCTTAGTTTTTTTTTCTGTTTTCTCATCTGTAAAATAAATATAGTTGTGTTATTGCCTTGAAGGGTTGTTGTGAGGCTTGAAATAATGCCCATGAAGCACTTAATGCAGGGTCTGACACATGGTACATACTAGAAATCACAGGGCTAGATTAAGGTTGGTCCCTTCTGTTTTCATCTTTTCTCCATCACCCGATATGTTTGTCAACATAAGCCAAGTGGTTAACAGCTAAGATAACCATATGCTCTGTCACCCAGATCAGGATGTTTCTACCCATGGTAAATGCTAAACCAAGATACAGGGACAGTCAGCCCTGGGGAAACCTGGATCTATGGTCACTTTAGTAATACCAATAATGCATTCTGGACAGCAACATTTTCCAGGGAGTGTCATCAACTTAAGACAGGATTGCTGAGTTCAGTAGTAAATTCTCAGAGTATCCAGAAGTGTAAAATTGTGGTCAGTGACGAATGAGCATTCTTCACAAGGAGACCACTCCTAGAAGAGCTGGGCTATGACACAGAGCTAATGTCTAGCATATTTCCTCTCTGCATTTATAACAATGGAAACTTTTTATAAGCTCTTTGCAAACAGTACTCAGCTTTTCTCTAAGCCCATATCTGTACTGCATTTCAAAGAGATGGTGGGAAGACAGCCTTTGAGGAACCATCTTAATGTAATTATAGGAGATGGACTGCTAACCCAAGTTGAAAAAATGACTCCCTTTTTCTTTATTCTGGGCCAGAGCAAATTTCAGGAAATGAGTTCAAGCTGAATCTTTCTTGCTGTCTCCTCAGCATGTGACAGAGTGATAGAATCTCAGGACCCAAGAACACGTGCCCCAGAGTCTGCAGGGCCAGGCTAATGTTGGCCCTAAGAAATCCTTTAGACTAGGTAATGACTCTAAGAAATCCTTTAGACTTCAGTAAGGCCCTTCATGTATATATATATATATATATATATATATATATATATGTATATACATATATATATTTATATTTATAAATTTATATTTATTTATATATATTTACATTTAAATTTTTATATATTTATAGTTATATATGCCATATATAACTATAAATATATAAAAATCTATATAAATTATATAAATTTTTATATATTTATATAATTTTCATATATTAATATATATTTATATATTTTATATTTATATAAAATATATAATAATAAATAATATATATTTATATGATTTTTATATATTTATATAAATTTTATATAAATATATAAAAAGTATATATGGCATATATAACTATAAATATATAAAATTTAAATGTAAATATATATATATATA
>RCUC01150947.1:0-31992 GCA_003697995.1 Taxidea taxus jeffersonii
AAAAAAAAAAATGCCATGTAACTGCCAGCTTCCATTGACCAACACAATTTCGTTTCATAAGTATTTTTTGAACTTCTGGTACTAACCTAATGCTGTTTAAGCCCACCTTGTGCTCTATTTCATTTTCTTTAAAATAAACTAGAAAAAATAAAATTCAATTTAAGGTAAGATCTCTTACTATAATCCCATTGAAAAGGAAAAGAAAGAAGAGGAGGAAGAGGAGAATTGGTTTTAGAATGTGCTCTCTAGGGTATTAAATGTGAGCCATATGATAAGTGAATGAACAGAAAGTAGAGATTATAAAAGCAGACAAATATTTCAAAGTTCTTAAATTTTCTGAAACTTAAAAGATTAAAAATATTACTTCTTAAATGCTATTGTGACAAATTATAAATGAAAGTTTCCAAATTAGAGCTAAGGTTTCTGTCCTTAATTCTAATAATAATAATAAAAGATTGGTTTAGAATATGCTCTCTAGGATCTTAAATGTGTCATATGACAACAAAATAATTCAATTCATCAAATAGGTCAGTGTAGCTGAAACTTTATGAATTTTAACAAGTAAAAAGCTTGGAACTCTGATTTTATTCCTCCCACTAAAGAGTTACTAAATTAGAAAAAGAACATTACTAACAAAAGAAAATTAAAAGAATATGCAGATGTATTTAAGAGCTATTTGTTTATCGCCACTGATAAAAAATTCCATGTAGGGTAAGTTTGTCATTGATTTGTATGCAGTGAAACAGTAATATTTATCCATTAATTACAGAACAAAAAATAAAATTCTCTGTAGCTACAAAAATCTGCTTCAAGGGAAATAACCAAAGCCTCAATTAACTAAACCCAATGACTCTGGGCTTTAAACCAAACTGAATTTTCATTCCACTGCACTCTACTTTCAAGAACAAGCTGCTACAGATACAAAAACCAGCTGAGACATGAGACGTATTTTCGTCTTCACTTTATAAACAAATTCCAACTACTCAACAAACATTTATTTTGGACATTTGCCAGGTATAATATAATTTACTACATATGGGGGAGGACTAGATAATAAAATATCCATTCTCTATTTTTAGCAAGAATTTCTGCTTTTCACCAAAATGGAGGATTCACCCTCTTGCCTGAAACAGCCAAAAGACCAGAATAATATATGAAACCATAGATTTTTGGACAGTGGCCATAAAGCAATGAGAGTTTAAAATTTAAAAATAGGATATTCTGCTTTAGAGAAGACACTGCTAAGAAGATTAAAAGGAGAAAATATTTGCAAAGCATATATCTGATAAATGATTTGTGCCCGGTATATGTAAAGAACTTCCAAAATTTAATGATAATAAATCAAGCAGCCCAATTTAAGAAATAGACAAATGGTGCAGCCACTTGAGAAATCATGTTGGCAATTCCTCAGGTGATTAAAGATAGAGTTATTGTACGAGCTGGCAATTCCACCCTTAAGTATATACTCAAGAGAATTAAAAACATTTGTCCACACAAAATTTATACAGAAGTGTTCATAGCATTCTTATTCATAATTGCAAAAAAGCAGAAACAACCCAAATGCTTGTCAACTGATGAATGGATAAATAAAATGTAGTGTATCTGGGTTTTTTTTAAAAGCAGACAAAAGATTTGCATCTATAAAAATGGCCGAGATTAAAAGTTCACCATATTGAGTGCTGATGAGTAGAAATGGAGTTTGTATACACTGATGGCAGGAAGGTAAAAGATAATAATTGGTTTGAAAACAATATTACAGTTTCCTAAAAACAAATAGGCACCTACCATATGATCTAGACATTTCACTCCTAATAATTTACGTAAAAGAAATGAAAGCACATGTCCATACAAAGACTCATGCATGAAAATTCATAGTAATTTTATTTCTAATAGCTCAAACCCATCAACAGTCAAATGTATAAACAAACACTTGCATGTCCAGATGATGGATGCTCATAAATAAAAAGTAAAGCTATAAATGCATACAACAACAGGGATGAAACTAAAAATAATCATCCTGGGGAGGGGGGTGGGAGCCAGAGAAATAAAGAATATAGACTGTACTATTGCATTTTTTTTTTACTTTTCTCTCTTTTTAAAAAATTTTTGTTTAAATTCAATTAACATATAGCATATTATTATTTTCAGAGGTAGAGTTTAGTGATTCATCAGTTGCATATAACACCCAGTGATCATTTCATCACATGCCCTCCTTCATGCCCATCACCCAGTTACCCCATCCTCCCACCATCATCCCTGCCAACAATCCTGTTTGTTTGTTTCCTATAGTTGAAAGTCTCTTATGATTTGCCTCCCTCCCTGCTTTTGTCTTATTTTATTCCCCCCATTCCCCTATGATCTTCTGTCTTGTTTCTTAAATTCCATATATGAGTGAAATTCATATAATTGTCTTTCTCTGATTGACTTACTTCACTTAGCATAATACCCTCTAGTTCCATCTATGTTGTTGCAAATAGTAAGATTTTGGTTTTGGTTTTTTTTTTTTTTAGATTTTATTTATTTATTTGACAGAGAGAGATCACAAGTAGGCAGAGAGGCAAGAAGAGAGAGAGAGAGGAGGAAGCAGGCTCCCTTTTGAGCAGACAGCCTGATGTGGGACTTGATCCCAGGACCCTGAGATCATGACCTGCCAAAGGCAGAAACTTAACCCACTGAGCCACCCAGGTGCCCAAGATTTCATTTTTGATGGCTGAGTAATATTCTATTTTATACACACACACACACACACACACACACACACACACACACAATTTCATTTTTATATACAATTGCATTTTTATTAAAATGGTATGTAGACTATTGCATTTTTATAAAATTCTGGAAAAATCAAATTAATCTATAGTGAGAAAAAGTCACCTAACTCAAGGATGGAAATGAATCTACCACTTAGAGACCTGGCCTGGAACAGAAAGTGTAAGTGGGTTCTTTTCAGAAATTTACATAATAAATCATTGACAAATATTCAGCTAGTGGTGGACTCAGAGCAGAAAGGTTGCCAAGGGAAAACTTAAGATGAAAACAAGCCATTTGCTGGAAGAAGTTATAAGGAAACAAAAAAATATGAGTAAGCAGGGGACACTAGTCCCTAGGGAGAAGAGAACAGAATAGGTTCAGAGAGAAGCAGGGATGCAGTTAGCAAGACACAACAAGTGGCCCCTAAAGTTGTTGTGGTTTATTTCTGATGACTGCTGGTTTTGGTAATTCACTCTTATATTTTCATCATCTGTGGTGTTTGAAAGAGATCACTGTTCCTTACAACTCAACGTACCTTATTAAAACCCTGGGCTACAAAATGGAACATTGGACATGGAAAAAACAAATCACAGTGACATCAGTAAAGATTTCATCCCCACCCCCATCCCCATTACCTATCTCAGTGAATAGTATTGACAACAGAGCCTGCTGTGGCCTAGGTATACAGACATGAAGTAGGGGGTCTTAGCTCTGGAAGCATCCAGAAAAGAGAACCAGGCAAGCAATTTTTGAGTTGCAACAACTTTGCAAATGCTGCCTTCAGTAGTTCTATGTGATGAGAATTAATGTTTATAAGATTCTACCAGAACCTAACTTGGGAAATGTATACCAAATTATATATCAAGCCACAAATGAGCATTTGAAAAAAAGAAATATTTTAATAAAAAGGGTTGGCATCACATCAGTAATTCAGAAACACCAAACACCATGAATGTTCATAGACACCACACCCCAAATTATGCTTTTTATTGGAGTTTCACTAGAGGCACATGAAGTTTGAAGCTATGCCAGAAGAACAAACTGAAATCATCCAGAGGGTGACATTGTAGAAGGTCTGGAGCAGACTGATTCCGAAAGGACTGCGAGTCTAAAAGGCATCAATGCCTTGAATTTTGAACCTCAGCTGAATCATTATATGCCATGGCCCCAATTCTATGTTCTGTAAGGGGAAACTTTTCCATTAGAGCTCACCATGGCCTACCTCTACCTCCCTTCCATTTACAGATACTCACCCCAGGGTAGAGTCAGCTGGAAATGCCCTTGCTCCTCAGGCATATGTAAGGTAAAGAGGTGGGAGAGTGTTTGACAGCTGAGTGTTCTGCTCTCACACAGACTGTCTGGCTGAAACATGGATTGGTTTTCTTGAGCCTGGACTAGTCCCTAAACAAAATTGCACTGTATTGGAGCCTTCTAGACTAGAGAATAACACTGTTACCATGGAATCAAAATAAAAAATATTAGAGAAAGAAAGGAATAGATACAACACCTACATAGCAAACAAATGTCCCCAAATCCTTTGTGCAATTTGAGTATCAATTTACAATAAAATGAGGAAAAATAATGGAAGGAAAAACATTCTCTTCTCATAGTTTTGCTTTATTTCTCCATATGCATTTTTAAAAGAAAATAGTCTGTTTGCATGATCTGGTTTTTTCCTCTCTTTTTTATGCACATCTCCTTTAAGTAGTTCTAAGTGCTTAACTACATGGATTCTAACATATAAATAAAATATAAATAAAATATATCCACCAAATTGCATCACCACATTGTCTACTGGAGTTGAGTTAGAGTTTAGTTAAAGTGAGTTACCACCACGTTCATACTAAATACATCACTTGTTGGTGGCAAAGTTCTTTTTGTACATATCTAGGTTTCAAATACTCAGAGGTGAAACAATCCAGTAAATGTAGATTTCAGACAGCATCTCCTGGTCAGAAAGAGCTCCCTCCCATCTCATTTTGACCATGTGAGAGGTGCAGCTAAGACAGGGGAAGGGTAATTAGCCCTCTGCCTCATTCACTAGAAAACATCTTTCTCATCAGGAAATAATGTGGGAAATAGTTCAGTGATTCCAATTAAAAAGTAAAAAAACGTCCTCTGGGAGGAGACAAGGGCTCTTGATTCTTAAATTTGTTTAAAGCTGAGATTTCACCAGGGCTTAAAATACTCAAGAGTAGAAAAAATTAGAAGAACACCATTTCTGGAGATAATTCTTTATGATCACCCTCATTTTATGCCTTCCTAATTTCTGCTGTCCTATTAAGCTCTTTCAGAAGGATGACTTAGTGAAGAACAAAAACCCTCAATATCTAGTCAGTACACTAATATTTGTAGTAATAGTAATATGATGACAGGACATTTATTCACCCACTTGTATACACTGAACTAACTGTTTTGCACTTCAGGCTTCTTCAGCCCTCAGAAAAATTCTACAACATGGGAAAGATTATACACATATTACAGCTTTCAGTCTCATTATGACTGCACTAAAAGTATAGAGAATATATGAAATTTCTCACACCGTCCCTGATCTCAAAGAACAAATAATAAGGAAAAGATGATACGTACATATAGGATACTTAAAAAGTACAACCCACAATAAAATTCTGAAGCAAAAAACCATAAGTGGAGGACAATAAATATGAAGGTATGATAGATCTTCCATTCCTGAGTCACCAAACCCCCAGCTCAGACCAGTCAGGCAAGCATGGGTCTGCACTCTGTTCAGTATTGCTGACCAACTAACTTAGAGATGGTTAGTGAATCAGGGTACCCCACTTCAGCATCTTGGATCACTGCTTCCAGCAGCAAATGTTATTCATATTTTGTTATACATCCATCAAATAGTTGGTTTTGTGATTTTAACATGGTTGGTGACCTCACATTCACTCCTAAAAAGCTATCATGTTTTCCCTTGCTATGAAATAGATTAATCAGAGGAAGGAAAATTGATTTTACCTGATTTTCTGAATGTCTCTTACTTGACTTCAATGCTATTTAATTGATGCTTAACCAAAACTAGGCTATAAATTTCATTTCAGGGACTTTCAAATTTACCATCTTGAAATGTTAATAGCCTTATGGATATTCTAACCCCCAATTTTTATTTTATACATTTGAAGTTGATGACAGCCTAGTAAAATCCTAGGTCATGAATCTAGGTCTCTCAAATTATTGCTTTATCCCCAATATCCTCAATTAAACCAGTATTTGCCTGGAACCTATTGTATGCTGGGCACTGTGCTCAAAGCTGAGAATATAGCAGAGACACACACAGTCAAATGAGAACTAGGGACACTTTGAATGGTATTTGAATATTATGTACCTATACACATTATACATGTTGAAACCACTATATTATTAATGAGATGTTAATAGTCCTAAAAATAAGGTCTGTTATTTAGTGCATGCCTCAGTGGGTCAGATTCTGTGACATTATGTTTCTTATCTTGCTTCGTTCTCATTATAACCATGTAAGAGCAATACTGACCATTGTCCCCATTTGATATATGAAGGAATGAAGACTAGGCTCAAGCAACCTGTTCAGGATCCAACATCTAATGATTAGAATGGTTGCATATCTAATTCTAAAGTCTTAATTCTTTCCACTACATTGTGTTCCTGAGATCTCTTTTATAATGCTGCATATATTTCCAAAATTTCTGTGGGTATCAATAAATAAAAATTATATAAACTAGATACATGGTCAAAGTCAATGACTCCAACACTTCAATTTACAAAACATAACAAAGAATAAAGATTGTATTTTAGCTGTTCTGGTCTCTTAGCCAATTTTCAAAAGTGCAAGTCATTATAAAGTTGTGCTGGAGGAGTGACATCCAGAGAATCTCATTTTTTCTTTAAAGCAAATAACATCATTATATAATGTGAAGAACATGGACTTTGAAGTTATATAATATTTAAAAATAAAATTGGTCTAAAATCTCAAGTTTCTTCTTCTCTTACTTTATAGTGTTGGCTGTACTTCTCTAAACCTTGGAGTGAACCTTATAGTGAAGATTTTATCATGTATATTAATGTAGCCTATTCCCCTTATCCAAGAGGATTATGGTGGGGATTGAGTGAGATTGGGTATGGAACCTGCCTAATGAAATGGCAGGTGTAGTGGGTGTTGAATAAATGTCCATTCCCTGAATGAGGTCGTTTTACAAAATAAGGGAACATAAAAATGGTTTGCAACCATAAGGAATGCTGCCGGGGAGGAGGGAGAAATATCTTCTGATTAACAATCTCACTCCTTAGAAGAACAACGGGCATAATAAGAACAAGGCCTGGTAGGGCTAAATTCCATATTGGGTGAGCCATTTGCATCCTTCCAACTAGAAAAGGAATGGAAAAACCTGTTCTCTCTTTTAAAAGTAACAGAAAAAGAGATAGTGGGGTACTAAATGTGACTGAGGACCTTTTTCAGCACCCTTTATTTTATTTTTTTAAGATTTATGTATTTATTTGTGGGGGAGAGTAAAGAAAGGGACAAGCAGACTCCATGCTGAGTGCAGAGCCTGACATGGGGATAAGTCCCATGACCCTGAGATCATGACCTGAGCCAAAACCAAGAGTTAGACACTTAACTGACTGAACCACCCAGGCATCCCTCTCAGCACACTTGAAATAATGATCTGCATGTATGTTTCATCTCCACCTCATCCCCAAATACGAGGCCAGCCTGATGAGGACGTGGAAATAGCATGGTCCACGTCTGGTCTAGCCTGGGGCTGGAAAGAGGCCACAGCCATACCCATAGCCCAGGATCATACATTGCACAGGCTCTTCTCTCTCAGGGAAGCAAAGATGAGTCCATGTTAGCAGAATGGAGTGTCTATCTCACTCACTGTTCACAAGAATCAGCATCCTCTGCTTTCAGAATCCCAGTATATCTGTATGTAAGCCTTCAAGATCTGTCCTCTTGGACACTCAGACTTAAAAACAAGGTCAGGAGACATAGGAAGGGTAAACTGAGGTTCCCCTGGGTGTCCATAAGCATCTCTTACTTCAGGGTTCTCATTCTTATGGGAAACTGGAAACATTTACCAAAGACCTGCTATGAGTGAGATCTGCAGATCAACTCTAGAGTGGACACTACTTTATAGGAGGAAATTGAATCTTAAAAGGCAAATTGCTCAGGTCACAAAACTAAGAGGTGGGAGAGTTGGATTTGGAATCCCAGTCTTCATGAAGCCCATGGCAGGTCAGCCTAGACCTGAAGGCTAAGTATCAGGACACTTTGACTCATCATCTACTCCATCAATAACAATAATTCCTTATGCATAGTAACAAAGGACTCAACCTTTGATGGAACTCAAAAGCCAATCTAGAAGCAGGAAAATGCATTTTCAGATTGAAAAATGCATTTACTTTAGAATAGCCTATTAATAAAAACATGCATTGTCTCAGAAGTCCCTATGTAAACACAGCCAATATGATTAAAGAAGTTTGGAGAACAAAGGCAACATCTTTAAATATTTAAATGATTAAATGAAAATTAAAAATAGATTTCCTTTCAATGAAAGGTTTTAAATTGAATCCATAAACCATGTTTGATTTCTAAAGCTAGCAGGAATGCATGTTAAGTATTAAAGATGCTTAACGTGAAAATGTGTATTCAATAAAAAATAGATGATTCATTTTTATATGTGGTTTCCAATTTATTTTGTTGGCCCCAGCCTCCCATTGGAAATGCAAGCAAATGTCCTTAAGTTTGTAAGATCAATGAGTAATAGTAAGTTCTATCAAATTTAGAAGAGAAAGTAACTGGTTTCAATATATTATTTGCCCAGTACAATCAGTTTTAAGAATCAACCAATAAGTAATTCTTAGTAGTTACCCTGAATTTGAGTCCATGCCAGATGTTGACAGTACTGCAGAAGAAAAAGGATGAGATGTTCCATTTCCTGCAGAAGTCTGTGCCTTGAGTGACTAGAGAAGACACACATTGCAAGCTGAGGCCTGTGCTATACACACATGATTTTAGGAGCTCAGAAAAGGACTTCAGTCTGAGATAATCTTGTCAGAGAAGAACCTGCCCACTTACAGAGTTGCACATTTGCCTGGCATGTAGGTTTTCAATAAATGTTTGCTGTAGAGTTTCACTCACCTAAAATAGAAATCAAGGTTTGTCTTGAATTCCAGTGCTTTTTTCTCCACCTTGTGGTGGGTCTAGCTCTTCCACCTCCACCAGGTTGGGAAGATTTCTAAGACAAATCCTTACATCTACTTGAAAGATGAACAACTTGACAGTTACAAGTCAGAAACTAGAGGAGTTTCCAAAATATCAAATGATATAAAGACCAAGATGTTTGTAGGTAGAGAGGGATATACTGTATAAATATAAATGTGCAAAAGCCTGAATTCTCTTACCTCAAGCCAGAACTGCCACATGCTGATTTCTACTCTGCGTGGAGGCCAGTCCTCAGCACAGATGCTGCTCACACCCAGAAGAGTGTGCAAGCTGTTGGCACTGATGGATTGCTGACCAAGGAACTGTTAGCTGGAGTCAGTCACCAGGCAGAGCTCTGGGGATGCTCTTCTCCGTGGAGGGGGTCTCCACTTGCAGGAACACAGGTCCCCACACAGAATGAGATCACTTACCAAGTTGGCAGATGGTTCAGCAGAAGCACCACAAAAAGCTTGCTCCAGGGCCCTAACTATAATAAAATTAATTAAAATACACTTTTAATGAGTTCTGAAACAGTAAGTTTAAATTCACTTAATTTTTAACTCACCTATATGGATGAACAGATGGTAATTTAAAAGAGGAATTCAATTCACTTTTAAAAACTCATGTAATCTAAAGATCAACGATGCTTGTATGAACTTGTTTTTTCTTTACTCTGTATTCCTGTTCTGAATAAGTAGCAGGAAAATTTTGCAAAGTAAAAACAGTTATATAGTGGGAGCAATTCAGTAGACTTCCCACTGGGCATTGATCCATTATGTTACAATAAATAAGTCTCATCCCTTTCTGGGCCTCCACTTCCTCATCTAGGAAATGGGAGACCTGGGTTCCATTAATTTCACACCCACACAATTTAAGATTGTATGTATATATTTAAAGTGAGCTTTATGCCCTACAGTCCAGCAATTGCACTACTAGGTATTTAACCAAAGAATTAAAAAATGGCGATTCAAAGAATACACATACCCTGATGTCTATAGCAGAATTATCTACAATAGACAGATTATGGAAACAGCCCAAGTGTACATCGCCTCATAATGGATAAAGAAGACCTGGTGTACAACAGAATATTACTCAGCCATCAGAAAGAATGAAATCTTGCCATTTGCAATGACAGGTATGGACCTAGAGTGTATTATGCTAAGGGAAATAAGTCAGTCAGAGAAAGACAAATAATGTGATTTCATTCATACGTGGAATTTAAGAAACAAAACAAACACATATACAGAAAAAGAAAAGAGAGAGGTATGTAAAGAGAAACATACTTTTAGCTATAGAGAACAATCTGAGGAGTACCAGAGAGGAAATGGGTGGGGGGATTGGAGAAATGGGTAATGGGCATTTGTTGTAATGAGCACCAGGTGTTGTTTGGAAGTGTTGAATCATCAAATTGTACACCTGAAACTTAATATTATGCTGTATGTTAACTAACTGGAATTCAAACTTAAAAAATACAAAGAAAATGAACTTTATTATAATATCTAACACTTACTGAATGCACCCCAGGTTCCAGAAACTTTTTTAAGTGTTTAAATGTACCCTCTCAATTAATCCCCATAACAACTCTTATCATCTTTCTGCAATGAGTAAACTGAAGCAAAGACAAAAGACATGACTTATCTATGTTTTCCCTGCTACTAGGTGGCTGGGCAGGGCTTTGATCCCAAGCTGACGAACTGGAAAGTCTGGGCTCTTAGCCAAAACCCTCTACAACCTCCCCATTCGTTTCTGGTAACTCTAAAAACCAAAGTAAGCTGAGCATGTGGGCAGCTGTTACCCACCATTTGCATTGACCTCTTTGTTGGCAAAGTGAGAGCCACGCGGTACCTCACATGACAGCTTGAGCCACCCTGGGTTACTCTTTATTCACCTTGTTCCCCCTCAGCTGGGATCCACACTGCGGAACACAGCAAGTAGCTCACCTCCTTCACCCGACGATAGTCCAGATGTCACTAAGAAAGTGATTTTTTTTTTAAATGAAAACATTTTAAGGTCTAACTTCTTTTTCCTTTGGGAAGTTACTGGCTTCTAAGGAGCATTACTAACTTATAGATCTTAACCAACTAGCCATAACTGAAGAAAAATCAAATTATTTGAATGTTTGTGGGAGACTCCATAAACTATTTCAAGACACTGGAATGCAAATTCAAACATAATCACTTTACTAGTGAGTAGCTTGGACCTTTCAGGGAAACATAAGTGTGAGAAAATTAACATTTTTTTCATAAGTCAAAGCAAATATGTTTTCTTTATCCTTGTTGCCAAAAGGCAATTTCTGTGTTTTAAACAAATTAACCAAGAAAATTCTGAATATCAACCGTGATTGGCAATAAGGAAAGATATAAAAATGCCATACCCCCTATAGGGCTCACAGGGCAGTGGTCTTGTGTGACAGTTTGTAGATTAAGGCAGAAGCATGTTATGGTATTTTGGTATAATTTGGCGTATTAGTATTGGGTTATATTATGTTATATTAGGACCTGATTAAGAATTCTAAGACTAATGACTAGACTGTCTCTAGAGACTTTCATAAACACGCAGACATTGTGCATTTGATTGACAGTAACTTGTTAGCTCTAGGAGCATGTTTGCAAAGTACCTCACTGACCTTCTTGGCTTTTACTGAATATTTATGTCATGTCAGCCTCACCCCTCCCTGAACTATCAAGGTCATATGCCAAAAGCGGCTTCATGGAAGCCCAAACAGAAAACTTACTGGCCATCTGTATGTCTTTCTTAAGAGATGCATCTGTTCATGTCTTCTGCTCATTTTTTGACTGGGTTATTAGTTTTTGAGTGTTGAGTTTGAGAAGTTCTTTATAGATCTTGGATATCAGACTTTTATCTGTTTTATTTGCAAACATCTTCTCCCATTCCATGTGTTGCCTCTTAGTTTTGTTGACTGTTTCCTTTACTGTGCAGAAGATTTTTATCTTGATGAAGTCCTAAAAGTTCATTTTTGCTTTTGTTTCACTTGCCTTTGGAAACGTGTCTTGAAAGAACTTACTGTGGCCGATATCAAAGAGGTAACTGCCTCTGTCCTCCTCTAGGATTTTGATGGATTCCTATTTCACATTGAGATCTTTCATTCATTTTGAATTTATCTTTGTGTGTGGTGTAAGGGAATGGTCCAGTTTCATTTTTCTATATGTAGCAGACACTTCTATAGAAAAGACATGCAAATGGCCAATAGACATATGAAAAAAATGCTCAACATCACTCAGCATCAGATAAATACAAATCAAAACCACAATGAGATACTACCTCACACCAGTTAAAATGGCAAAAATTAAAAAAAAAAAAAACAGAAAACAACTATTAGCAAGGATGTGGAGAAAGGGGAACCCTCATACACTGTTGGTGGGAATGCAAGCTGGCACAGCCACTCTGGAAAACAGTATGGAGTTTCCTCAAGAAGTTAAGAATAGAGCTACCCCATGACCCAACAATTGCACTACTGTGTATTTACCCCAAAGATACAGACATATTGAAAAGAAGGGACACATGCACCCCAATGTTCATAGTAGCAATGTCCACGATCGCCAAACTGTAGAAGGAGTTGAGATGCCCTTCAACAGACAAATGGATAAAGATGATGTGGTACACATACACATAGGAATATTAGTCAGCCATCAGAAAAGATGAATACCCACTATTTGCATCAATGTGGATGGAACTAGAGGAGAGTATGTTAAATGAAGTAAGTCAAACAAAGGAAGACAATTATCCTATGGTTTCACTCATATATGGAACATCAGCAATAGCACAGAGGACCATAGAGGAAGGGATGGAAATCTAAAGGGGGGAGAAATCAGAGAGGGAGATGAGAACCTCATGGACCTGAGAAACAATCTGGGAGTTTCAGAGAGGAGGAAGGTAGGGAAGAGGGTAGCAGGGTGATGGGTATTGAGAAGGGCACATGTTGTGATGAGCACTGGATGTATACTTAACCAATAAATCATTGAACATGCATCAAGGACAAATTATGTACTGTACGGTGGCTAACAATATAATTGTAAAAAATTAAAAATACATAAATGAAACCTTAAAAAATAACAACTTCTTTAACTAAAAGAGAAACCTCCAAAGCAGCATTAATGACAATAATTAAGTCTCCATTCCTAAAATGATATCATCCTTTGACCACCAGAATTTTATTCTACTGCTCTGGAATGTGAGATTTTGGAACTATACACACTTATGTTATCTGAGATGTTCTGTAAAACAGGAAAACATGATCACATGCACAGAGAATATGAAGAAGAATTATCCAAGCATCAGGGTCTCCCTGTGCTTAGTTATCAATGCCCACACCATTGTGTAATATGTGTGATTCTATAATAAGATGTGTGGGCATAAAATCTCTTTCAGGAGATTTTATGATACAAATGGCCAACAAACACATGAAAAAAATGCTCAACAACACTAGGCATCGGGGAAATACAAACCAAAACCACAATGAGATACCACCTCACACCAGTTAGAATGGCAAAAAATTAACAAGTCAGGAAACAACAGATGTTGGTGAGGATGCAGAAAAAAGGGGAACCATCTTACACTGTTGATGGGTATGCAAGCTGGTGCAGCCACTCTGGAAAGTAGTATGGAAGTTCCTCAAAAAACTGGAAATAGAGCTACCCTAACACCCAGCAATTTCCCCAAAGATACAAATGTAGTGATCCAAAGGGGCACCTGCTCCCCAATGTTTATAGCAGCAATGTCCACAATAGCCCAACTATGGAAAGAGCCCTGATGTCTACCAACAGATGAATGGATAAAGAAAATATATCATATACATAAAATGGAATACTACTCAGCCATCAAAAATGGAATCTTGTCATTTGCAATGACATGGATGGAATTAGAGGATATTAGGCTAAGCAAAATAAGTAAATCAGAGAAAGATAACCATCATATGATCTCACTAATATGTGGAACTTAAGAAACAAAACAGAGGGTTGTAGGTGAAGAGAAGAAAAAATAAAACAAAACCAAGAGGGAGACAAACCATAAGAGATTCTTTTTTTTTTTTTACTTTATTTAAGCTTTATTTAAACATATGATGTAACCCCACCACCCTCACCCAACCCCTCTTCCCCCCACCCCCCTCAGTTTGTTTTATGACATTAAGAGTCTCTTTTGGTTTTTCTCCCTCCCGATCCCATCTTCTTTCATTTTTACTTTTCCTACCACCTTAACTCCCACCCCCGTTGCATCTCCACTTCCTCATATCAGGGAGATCATGTGGTAGTTGTCTTTCTCCAGTTGACTTATTTCGCTAAGCATAATACGCTCTAGTTCCATCCATGTCGTCGCAAATGGTAAGATTTCATTTCTTTTGATGGCTGCATAGTATTCCATCATATATATATACCACATCTTCTTTATCCATTCATCTGTTGATGGACATCTAGGTTCTTTCCATAACTTGGCTATTGTGGACATTGCTGCTATAAACATTCAGGTACACGTGCCCCTTTGGATCACTACGTTTGAATCTTTAGGGTAAATACCCAGTAGTGCGATTGCTGGGTCATAAGGTAGCTCTATTTTCAATTTTTTAAGGAACCTCCATGCTGTTTTCCAGAGTAGTTGCACCAGCTTGCATTCCCACCAACAGTGTAGGAGGGTTCCCCTTTCTCCACATCCTCGCCAGCATCTGTCATTTCCTGACTTGTTCATTTTAGCCATTCTGACTGGTGTGAGGTGGTATCTCATTGTGGTTTTGATTTGTATTTCCCTGATGCCCAGTGATGTGGAGCACTTTTTCATGTGTCTGTTGGCCATCTGGATGTCTTCTTTGCAGAAATGTCTGTTCATGTCCTCTGCCCATTTCTTGATTGGATTATTTGTTCTTTGGGTGTTGAGTTTGCTAAGCTCTTTGTAGATTTTGGATACTAGCCCTTTATCTGATATGTCGTTTGCAAATATCTTCTCCCACTCTGTCAGTTGTCTTTTGGTTTTGTTGACTGTTTCCTTTGCTGTGCAAAAGCTTTTGATCTTGATGAAGTCCCAATAGTTCATTTTTTCCCTTGCTTCCCTTGCCTTTGGCGTTGTTCCTAGGAAGAAGTTGCTGCGGCTGAGGTCGAAGAGGTTGCTGCCTGTGTTCTCCTCAAGGATTTTGATGGATTCCTTTCTCACGTTGAGGTCCTTCATCCATTTTGAGTCTATTTTCGTGTGTGGTGTAAGGAAATGGTCCAATTTCATTTTTCTGCATGTGGCTGTCCAATTTGCCCAACACCATTTGTTGAAGAGGCTATCTTTTTTCCATTGGATGTTCTTTCCTGCTTTGTCGAAGATTAGTTGACCATAGAGTTGAGGGTCTATTTCTGGGCTTTCTATTCTGTTCCATTGATCTATGTGTCTGTTTTTGTGCCAGTACCATACTGTCTTAATGATGACAGCTTTGTAGTAGAGCTTGAAGTCGGGAATTGTGATGCCACCAACTTTGGTTTTCTTTTTCAATATTCCTTTGGCTATTCGAGGTCTTTTCTGGTTCCATATAAATTTTAGGATTATTTGTTCCATTTCTTTGAAAAAATCGGATGGAATTTTGATAGGCATTGCATTAAATGTGTAGATAGCTTTAGGTAGCATAGACATTTTCACAATATTTATTCTTCCAATCCATGAGCATGGAACATTTTTCCATTTCTTTCTGTCTTCCTCAATTTCTTTCATGAGTACTTTATAGTTCTCTGAGTATAGATTCTTTGCCTCTTTCGTTAGGTTTATTTCTAGGTATGTTATGGTTTTGGGTGTAATTGTAAATGGGATTGACTCCTTAATTTCTCTTTCTTCTGTCTTGTTGTTGGTGTAAAGAAATGCAACTGATTTCTGTGCATTGATTTTATATCCTGACACTTTACTGAATTCCTGTACAAGCTCTAGCAGTTTTGGAGTGGAGCCTTTTGGGTTTTCCACATATAGTATCATATCATCTGCAAAGAGCGATAGTTTGACTTCTTCTTTGCCGATTTGGATGCCTTTAATTTCTTTTTGTTGTCTGATTGCTGAGGCTAGGACTTCTAGTACTATGTTGAATAGCAGTGGTGATAGTGGACATCCCTGCCATGTTCCTGACCTTAACGGAAAAGCTCTCAGTTTTTCTCCATTGAGAATGATACTTGCTGTGGGTTTTTCATAGATGGCTTTGATAATATTGAGGTATGTGCCTTCTATCCCTACACTTTGAAGAGTTTTGATTAGGAAGGGATGTTTCACTTTATCAAATGCTTTTTCAGCATCTATTGAGAGCATCATATGGTTCTTGTTCTTTCTTTTGTTGATGTACTGTATCACATTGATTGATTTGCGGATGTTGAACCAACCCTGCTGCCCTGGAATAAATCCCACTTGGTCGTGGTGAATAATCCTTTTAATGTACTGTTGGATCCTATTGGCTAGTATTTTGGTGAGAATTTTTGCATCTATGTTCATCAAGGATATTGGTCTGTAATTCTCTTTTTTGATGGGATCCTTGTCTGGTTTGGGGATCAAGGTGATGCTGGCCTCATAAAATGAGTTTGGAAGTTTTCCTTCCATTTCTATTTTTTGGAACAGTTTCAGGAGAATAGGAATTAATTCTTCTTTAAATGTTTGGTAGAATTCCCCTGGGAAGCCATCTGGCCCTGGGCTTTTGTTTGTTTGGAGATTTTGGATGACTGTTTCAATCTCCTTACTGGTTATGGGCCTATTCAGGTTTTCTATTTCTTCCTGGTTCAGTTTTGGCAGTTTATATGTCTCTAGGAAAGCATCCATTTCTTCCAGATTGTCGAATTTGTTGGCATAGAGTTGTTCATAATATGTTCTTATGATTGTTTGTATTTCTTTGGTGTTGGTTGTGATCTCTCCTCTTTTGTTCATGATTTTATTTATTTGGGTCCTTTCTCTTTTCTTTTGGATAAGTCTGGCCAGGGGTTTATCAATCTTATTAATTCTTTCAAAGAACCAGCTCCTAGTTTCATTGATTTGTTCTATTGTGTTTTTGGTTTCTATTTCATTGATTTCTGCTTTGATCTTTATTATTTCTCTTCTCCTGCTGGGTTTAGGCTTTCTTTGTTGTTCTCTCTCGAGTTCCTTGAGGTGTAGGGTTAGGTTGTGTATTTGAGACCTTTCCTGTTTCTTGAGATAGGCTTGTATCGCTATATATTTTCCTCTCAGGACTGCCTTTGCTGTGTCCCACAGATTTTGGACCGTTGTGTTTTCATTATCATTTATTTCCATGGTTTTTTTCAATTCTTCTTTAATTTCCTGGTTGACCCATTCATTTTTTAGAAGGATGCTGTTGAGCCTCCATGTATTTGTGCTCTTTCCACATTTCCTCTTGTGATTGAGTTCTAGCTTCAGAGCATTGTGGTCTGAAAATATGCAGGGAATGATCCCAATCTTTTGATACCTGTTGAGACCTGATTTATGACCCAGGATGTGATCTATTCTGGAGAATGTTCCATGGGCACTAGAGAAGAACGTGTATTCTGTTGCTTTGGGGTAGAATGTTCTGAATATATCTGTGATGTCCATCTCGTCCAGTGTGTCATTTAAGACCTTTATTTCCTTGTTGATCTTTTGCTTGGATGATCTGTCCATTTCAGTGAGGGGTGTATTAAAGTCTCCAACTATTATTGTATTCTTGTCAATGTGTTTCTTTGATTTTGTTATTAATTGGTTTATATAGTTGGCTGCTCCCATGTTAGGGGCATAGATATTTAAAATTGTTAGATCTTCTTGTTGGACAGACCCTTTGAGTATGATGAAGTGTCCTTCCTCATCTCTTATTATAGTCTTTGGCTTAAAATCTAATTGATCTGATATAAGGATTGCCACCCCAGCTTTCTTCTGATGTCCATTAGCATGGTAAATTGTTTTCCACCCCCTCACTTTCAATCTGGAGGTGTCTTCAGGTCTAAGATGAGTTTCTTGTAGGCAGCATATGGATGGGTTTTGTTTTTTTATCCATTCTGAAACCCTGTGTCTTTTGATTGGGGCATTTAGCCCATTTACGTTCAGGGTAACTATTGAGAGATATGAGTTTAGTGCCATTGTATTGCCTGTATGGTGATTGTTACTGTATAATGTCTCTGTTCCTTTCTGGTAATACTTTTAGGGTCTCTCTTTGCTTAGAGGACCCCTTTCAATATTTCCTGTAGAGCTGGTTTGGTGTTTACAAACTCTTTCAGTTTTCGTTTGTCCTGGAAGCTTTTAATCTCTCCTTCTATTTTCAATGATAACCTAGCTGGATAAAGTATTCTTGGCTGCATGTTTTTCTCGTTTAGTGCTCTGAATATATCATGCCAGTTCTTTCTGGCCTGCCAGGTCTCTGTGGATAAGTCTCCTGCCAATCTAATATTTTTACCATTGTACGTTACAGACTTCTTGTCCCGTGCTGCTTTCAGGATTTTCTCTTTGTCGCTAAGACTTGTAAATTTTACTATTAGATGGCGGGGTGTGGGTCGATTCCTATTGATTTTGAGGGGTATTCTCTGCACCTCCTGGATTTTGATGCTTGTTCCCCTTGCTATATTAGGGAAATTCTCTACAATAATCCTCTCCAGTATACCTTCTGCTCCTATTTCTCTTTCTTCTTCTTCTGGAATCCCAATTATTCTAATGTTGTTTCGTCTTATGGCATCACTTATCTCTCGAATTCTCCCCTCGTGGTCCAGTAGTTGATTGTCTCTCTTTTGGTCTGCTTCATTATTCCCTGCCATTTGGTCTTCTATATCACTAATTCTGTCTTCTGCCTCATTTATCCTAGCAGTAAGAGCCTCCATTTTTGATTGCACCTCATTAATAGCTTTTTTTATTTCAACTTGATTAGACTTTAGTTCTTTTATTTCTCCAGAAAGGGTTTTTATTTCTCCTGACAGGGTTTCTCTAATATCTTCCATGCCTTTTTCGAGCCCGGCTAGAACCTTGAGAATTGAATTCCAGATCTGACATATTACCAATGTCTGTATTGATTAGGTCCCTAGCCTTCGGTCCTGTCTCCTGCTCTTTTTTTGTGGTGAGTTTTTCCGTCTTGTCATTTTGTCCAGATAAGAATCCGCTGTTCTCCTTGTTAAGTGAACTTGGTCTTGGCTGGATTTCTTTGATCTTCTGGGGGAGGGGCCTGTTGTAGTGATTCTCAGGTGTCTTTGCCCCAGGCGGAGTTGCACCGCCCTTACGAGGGGCCGGGCTAAGTAATCCTCTCAGGTTTGCTTTCAGGAGCTTTTGTTCCCTGAACGCGCTTTCTGTAGAGTTCTGGAGGACGGGAATGACAATGGCGGCCTCCCAATCTCCGCTTCAGAGGAGCCGAGAGCTAGGGGCCCCAGTCTTCAGTGCGCCTTCAGAGAAGAGCGTTTAATCCCTCCAGTCTCCCTAGCCCACGTTTGCGCCGGAGAGTGCGCACGCGCGTCCGCCCGTAGACACTGCAGGCCCGCAGACCCCGCGGGCCGCTGACACCTCGGGCCCGCCGCCACTGCGCGCACCCGCAGACCGCGCTCAGAGAAAATCGTGCGTCATCAGTCCCGTCTCACTGGCTTCTGGGAGCCCTCCGAGCTCACCCAGCCTGTGACCAAGCGTCTCTGTCTCTGGCAGAGTCCCACCTGGAGTCTCCGGACCCCGTAGATCCCTGAGCTCTCCCAGGTCGGAGTCTCCCCGGATCTTGTGGGGACCCCTCGCACAGAGCACCGGCCCATGTCCCAGACCACTAGGAAACCTCGGCTCTGTCTCTGCAGCCGGCTTCCCCGCTCTAATACCTGTGAGCTCTGCGACACTCAGACACCCCCGATCCTTCTGTGACCCCGTGGGACCTGAGTCCACGTTGTCCCTGTGAGGTCTTCACCCCAGTTTAGCCTCTGGAGCGATGTCCCTCCATGGAGCAGACTTTTAAAAGTTCTGATTTTGTGCTCCGCCGCTTGCCGGGAGCCGGCCCCTCCCCCTGGGGTCTATCTTCCCGTCGCGATGGATTCACTTCTCCGCGGGTCCTACCTTTCAGAAAGTGGTCGATTTTCTGTTCCTAGAATTGTTGTTTTTCTTCTCTTCGATCTCCTGTTGGATTTCAGAGATTCTTAATCATAGGAAACAAATTGAAGGTTGCTGGAGGGGAAAGAGATGGGGGATGGGGTCACTGGGTGATGGACATTAAGGAGGGCACATGATGTAATGAGCACTGGGTGCTTTATAAGACTGATGAGTCACTGACCTTTATCTCTGAGACCAATAATGTATTATATGTTAATTAATTGAATTTAAATTAAAATAAATAAATACTCTAAATACATAAATAAAACCAAATATCTTTCAGGGATTTATTGAGGAGAAGCAGAGTATACTTTGGCTCAGTCCTTGATGGGGCATCATGAGAAGCCATGGGAGTTTGTCTTTTTCATTTTTGAAAGTAGATAAAAATCTCTCTCTTTCGCTCTCTCTCTCAAATAAATAAGTAAACTTAAAAAAAAAAAAAAAAGAAAGGCTATGAGGTTCCCAGGGCCAGGATTGTATGTCACTTATTTTTCTAACCCAGTTCTTAGCTTAATGCCTTGCACGAAAGAGCTCCCAAGTAATATTTATAGTGTAAATGGAGTAAATGTTGTTTTTGTATTTGCCTTCAAATCATTGAATATTTGAGAAGCCATCCATCTTTAGTTATCACATGGTTGTGAGGAAGTACTTAAAGGCGACTTTTCTAGGCCTCCCTACTGTCTGTCTATGCCAACTAGAGGGCATCAGAAGAGCAGCAAGCCTCTTGCCACTGAGGGAGGCAGAGGGGAAAAGTAGAAAAGAAAAATAGCTTAGAGACCCTGCTCTGAGGCTACTCAGGAGATGAGCTCGAAGCATTCGTTGGATGGACACTTGGTCTGGGAACAAATAAGCCCTTCCTTGAGAATCTCTTCTCCACTTCAGGGAAAAGAGGAAGGGACATTTGGCCCTAAACAATCGCTCCTAGACCTTTCCATGATGATGAAAATAACCCTAACAGAGAACAAAACATTCCTTACAAAGATGAAAAGCAAAGCTTAATATATAATGTGAGAACGAATTCAATTCCTTTTTAATTCATAGTAATAACAACATTTTCTGGAAGAATTGTTGTCTATAGACCAAACTATAATATCACAAAACCATGCCAGGCAATTTACCAATCTCATCTTCTGAAATCACACCATATTCCTCAAGATAAGTGTCATGACCTCATTTTAACAGGTGAGGAAATGAGGATCAGAGAGATTCAGCTCCCCGTCCAAGTTACATTTCAAGTCCAGGCTTGCTCACCTCCCAAGCCCATGCTCTTTCCACTGAGCCATGCTGCAAGATGATCTGCAGAGACTTCTCCAGATGCATTGAGACAGGGAAGGAAAAGAGAACACAAAGACCCACAGAAAGCAGTGAGGGGAGAAGACTCAGACATAGGAGTTAGGGTTTGAATCAAAATTACAATGAGTTCACAGTTTTACTAGGATAGGACTCTGCATCCAGGCTCTCCCTGTTCCCAGAGCTTCCTTTATGAGCCTGTGCCAGAGAAACATCTCAAGCCAGGGCAGAGGGAAAATATCCTGTTCCATCACAAAGTGCCCCAATTGACAGGAATGCTCAGCAAAAGCAAGGAAACTGCCCTGGAATGTCTTCTCCGGCCTTGTGACCCCACTGGGCTGAATTTTCTTGTACTCCTGGTCCTGGAAACATCTTCAAGGAGCCCAAGTCACCCAGTGAAACAGTCATGACAGACACACACTGCCCAGTTAGAACCATGTTGCACAGAGTAACGCTCCTGTATGGATTACTGATCTACCAGTTGGACATGAAAGGCTATGAGAGAAACCAAGGGGTAAACAGGAGATGTCTGAGAAGCTCCTCAGCTATGTTGGGTTCCTGCATCCACCTCTTGACATGGGCTGGGAGCAGCAGGAGCCTCACAGCACACCTCCACACCATGGGCTTTCAGATCAGACATCAAGTCATATCAAGGTTTTCCACTTAATATGATCTGAGGAAAGTCACCTAAATTCTTTCTGTCTTAGCCACTCAATTGAAGTGGTTTATTTACAGGATTGTCTCAAAGCAAACAGACTGTAGGTACACAACATATTTCAGATGTTTTATATTATTCTCCGGCCAAGCAATATCCCCATGGAATGCTCAGTCACTGTTACATGATAAATCCCAGTAAGACAAGAGCTGACAAAATGAATTATATGCCAATATCTCAATATTGGACCTACCAAATGTTATTATAATTAGTTACATATAAACCTGCCCCATCCATGAAATTGGGAATTCTTAAAAGAGGTGAGTATGCCCACCTTTGCCCTTCAAGGATATAGTGAGCTAGTTCCAATTGTTTCATTAAACAAATATTTCTTCAGTGAAGCTCTTGTTTGCTCTCTCCTATTTCACTCTGTTATTTACTTATTCATAGCCCATTAAAAAGCTGATTGCTGGAAATGTTCAACTTTCCTCATGACATTCCCCAAAGTGGGAGGTGGTTTCCCCTCATGGAGCATTTTTTTTTTTTCAGTCAGTTAAAGTCTTTGCTCTCAAAAAATACTTGCAGGAGCTTGTAACTGTTTCAAAATCATCCAATAGCAGTAGAAAGTTCTTGTAGCCATCAACTGCCTCAGAGAATAATGTGAGTTCATAGAACCTCTCTGGAAAACATGGGATCTCAATGCTAAAGCCAGAAAGTTCCAGAAAGATGAAGAGCTTGAGCAGCCTCTTCCTTCCACAGAAAACGAGGAAGAGCATTGTTCTCCAGGGCCACCCTCCCAGAGTGTAAATGTGGGCAGGTGCTGTCCTCCTCAGGAATCTCTAATGACCTCCCACCCCCTACAGCTAAAGCCCAAACTTCTTAACGTGGCATCTAGCATTCTTTTAAACCAGGCAATAACCCAATTTTTGTTTATGTCCTACCACTTCCCTCTACAGGCATTTCCTAGCATTTTCCTACTACACACTGTTGTGTGTTCTGCTGCTGCCCCAGCTGGTGGCGCCCCCTCAGCCAGCCAGGTCCAGGACAAACATCACCTCCTGTTTCACCTCGTTTTTAATCTCCATGCAGCTTGCAAGTTGAGAAGCTGTGACTCAAATCATGCTACTTAATTTCAAATCTCGTAATTTTTGCACTATTCTACAATGACTTCTGAGCAGTGATGTTGGTTGTAAAAGATGGATCTCAGTAAAGAAATTCATTTTCTTCTAAAGATGTATTTTTTAAAGTCTTGATCAGATTAGCAAATTCCATATTTAGGATTGAATTCATGTGTGTGGAGGGAAGCATTTATGCAACTAAAAAGATGCAATTGACAAACTAAGGTAGAGGGATTGGCTGTTCTACTTGACACTCCAGGAACCAGAGAACACCAGGGAGGAGGACTTGACTTCAGATGGCGGGCCTTCAACTCAAGTCAGACTGTCTGCTTTCATCTGGGAAACTGCCAGCCATTGATGCTCTGGAGGGGGAGACTTGATGGCTCAGACAGTTTCTTCACTAGGCATGGGACTGACAAGTTCACTGCTTCCCCTAGGACCGAGAAATAGGGGAAAAGGAAGGACAAAGGAAGAGTAGCCAAATGCACTCCCCTCTGGGTAGAGGCTCCTACCACACCTTTTCCCACCACTTCTGCCACTAATCCCTGTGAGCAGTGAATCACAGCGTGTGCGGGTTTACTCGGGAAGTTTGTCCATTCCTTCTGTGGAGTCTAAGCACATTGCAATATGTCAAATGGTGTGAAGGAAGAAAGGGAAGGGGGGACAAGGGAGAAGAAAGCTAGCACTTATGCACCGAGAGAGGCCGTTTCGGATACTTAAACCTTGTAAATCATACACGGAGCCTAACAGCCATATGGATGTTTAGTATTTTTTCTAGGAACTTGCACATAGTTGTATTTACATCCAGCTTTAAATTAGTTTTTTATTCCTAATTCTTGGTCTGAACATATGCCATGGATCATAAAATATTTACTCTGTGTGCATATAGTACCCTCACAGAAGTGAATAAACATTCAGATTGGAATCCAGTTAATCTAAGCAAAACTCACCAGAGAGTTTTGTTTGTCTGCCTTCGTTTATTACCAGGGTTTAGCATCTCCAAGCAAAGGTGCTCCTCCAAGTATAAATCTAAGGGAGTCCTTTAGCAGACATTTTGATGTCTAATTGGTGATTTTGGAAAGAAGTGGACATGGTCAAAATGTCTAGCTTTGGACTGAGCTCACATGACTCAATATAAAAATCATAATTTCATAGGATGTCCCCTAATTGATGCACAGTCTACAAAATTCCATCAAATGGCCAAGTAAAGGTTCTTCCCAGAGAGTTTCAAGTTTGGCAAAAAATTATACGTTGGTCTGAATTCCTGAAGTCGTTAAGATGCTTTTTCTTTATAGTGCCTTCTTAGCGACAATAAGATCTATTAGATTTTCATTGAAAAAAGGCAGTGATAACAACAACAATAGAATAGAATATTGTTGTTGTTGTTGTTGTTATTATTACTATTATTAAGAACTGTACTGACCTTTACTAGTCACACCTGGGTGGCTCAGTGGGTTAAAGCCGCTGCCTTCAGCTCGGGTCATGGTCCCGGGGTCCTGGGATCGAGCCCCGCATCGGGCTCTCTGCTCTGTGGGGAGCCTGCTTCCCTTTCTCTCTCTCTCTGCCTGCTTGTGCTCTCTGTCAGGTAAATAAATAAAGTCTTTAAAAAAAAATTATGAGTGGAGGGAGGCCTGGGTGGCTCAGTCAGTTAAGCCTCCAACTCCTGATTTCAGCTCAGGTCAAGATCTCAGGGTTGTTAAGATTGAGCACTGCCTTGGGCTCCATGTTGGGCTCCACACTGAGCCCAGAGCCTGCTTAAGATTCTCTCTCTCCCTCTCCTTCAGCCCCTCCCTCCTACTCATGTGCTCTCTTGCTCTCTGTAAAAAAAATACATCCATCCATCCATACATACATAATACTGTGAGTGGGACTTAATTTTCCTCTCTTGATGTGGGCAGGACTTGGTACTTGGTAACTTGTGCCCAATGAACAGAGCGGAGATCAGGTCACCAAGGGCTGTGGGGTGGGGGGCGGGGATGAATAGCCAGAGCACAGAGGATTTTTAGGGTGGTGAATATTCCATGAGATGCTATAGTGGTGGATAGATGTCCTTATATAATTTTCAAAATCCACAGAATGGGCAACATCAAATACTGTGCCCCGAGGTAAATAATGGACTTTGAATGATAATGTGTCAGTGTATTAAGTGATGTCAACAAATGTATCACTCTGGTGGGGGATGTTGATAGTGGGGGGTTGGGGTACGGGTGGGATATGGAAACTCACTGTACTTTCAGGTCAATATCTTTGCCTGAATCCCTGCCTGAATTCCCAAAACAAGTCAATGGCAACATGCCCCAGACTGAAGGTATCATCTGAAACATCACTGCTCACCAGTTTTGGTCCTTCTGCATTTTTGATTTTCATTAATGATCTAATAATTTATCTAAGGTTTGGTATTAATTTTCTACTCCTCCTCTTTTGTGCCTCAAATCTATCAGTCACAATATTTAGTTTAAATCAATCAGGTATATCTTTTTCAAGTCCACCCTCCTCTTTCCATTTCCCTGGCACTATACCGGAAGGATTCTTTAGCCCCTCTATCCTCTATTCTGCCCTCCATCTTTCCTTGGGAGAGGCCTTCCAAAAAACAGTCTCATTATTCTCTCCCTGGCATCATAGCCTCCAGGCACATTCTACTATTCCCAGAATAGGTCCCAGAATAAGACAAACGCTTGTTCCAAACTATGGAGCTTAGTATTGATTCCTGCAAACACCAGACAGACCCATTCTAACCTCATGCCTCAGTACCTGCTGGTCTCTCAGTCTTGACTAAGTGTCTTTCCCCCGCTCCTGCTGACACAGTCCTCTCTATCCTTCAAACCAAAACTTAGGTACCCCTTCCTCTTGGAATCTTTCCCTATTAATCTCTCATATCCTACAGAGTGAGGTGATGGCTTCCTTAGCTGCACAAAGCATTTTTACTGGGGCTTGCAAGAGCACTGTATTTATATTATTATGTCCAGTTATATGCCTCTCCCATGAGATCATGAGCTCCTTCATAGCCAAACCCTGTCATTCCTCTTTGCATACCCTAATACCTGTCTCTTATTTAGGGCTAATGCCTCAAGATTTCCACCAAACTCCTCCATCATTGAGAAGCTGAATGCCTTCAAACAAATTAGCATCCTTATGTGTCTGTGTGGTGTGAGTGCACGGGCAGCATAAAATACCCATATCAACGTTCAACTTTTTGTTGCAATTTACCCATGTCAGGGCTGGTATATACCGTTCTTTCTACACTTATTCTGATTCATTTAATTCATTCATCCATTCATTTGTTCACATTTGTGTTAGACAAGGATAGTTGCCCTTGAATAAGGAATGCATTTTTTTTTTCGAAAACTATAGGTAGAACAAATTTGACTCTATCTTTAGGTTCCTCCTTGGATGCAGTTCCCAGATGAATGACCACAAATGCCTTACTTGTGAAAGCAATGAGAGTATCAGAGGGAGGGTGGGCTGAAGCTGGCTCTTGGTCAGTTTTGATAACTGTGTCTTAAAGTCCTTTTCCATAAAGAATGAATCAGTGTTTGTGGCAGATAACCATCCCAGCTGAGAGGACTTCGTATAATGAAAGTATTGCATAATCATGTTATTTGTATTCCTTGACAGCAGAATTTACAATGCCTCGTTTAATGAGAAATTGAATGGAAGATGTGTTTGAAAAATTAATCCATTTTAATAATATATGGCACTGATATTGGCCATCTCTGGCAAAGCTTATACCTATAAACTAAGAGAGTATGAATACCAATTACAATAAAAAATAATGAGATATGTATTATTTCCCTAAGAAAATTACTTTTAAAAATATGCATTTTGACATCCTCAAGATTAATTACAGAATTATGCAGTTCCAAAGTGTAATCAGTAAAATTCTAAGCAGCAGTGAGTGAGCATTCATATTTACAAAAAATTCAAAACCTCACTTCTGATGAAACTTGCATTACAAAGTCATTGGAATTTAGAGAATATAGGCTTTCAATAAAAATATTTATCAGTCTTCTATCCAGCAAAATCTTGGGACTGGGAGTAATTTAACAGTAGCAACGAAATAATGATTAGAACATTGCAAAATACACTGAGTCAAAACAAAGGCTGAATATCAAAAAACAAGAAGAAACAAGGTTGTTTACCAAAGTGAGTCTAGACAAATGGATTTAAGAAGGAAACTCATTCCCAGAAATGCTTTTACTTTGCTTAATAAAAGTGCTGTTTTCAAAAGTCAGGCATTAAGGGGAACAAAAGTGATAGAAATCATAGGTGAGAAATTCGCATAGAGGTTCAATAATTTCCAACTCAGGCCCTTATATTTCTGAAAATCCAAGCCAAAACACTGTGTAACACACAGCCCAAGTAGATTCAGGGTGTCCTGGGGCTCCCTTGACACCCAGAAGACCCCTAGACTGTCCAATGAGTGAATGATCATCTGTCTTTCAGAGATGAAGCTCACCACATCACATGGACCCAAACCCAAAGCCAGGCAGCTCTGATTATCAGAAAGTTCTTCCTTATATTAAGCAAAAACAAAATTCCCCTGCTCTTCTTAATCACGGGCTCTGATCCGAGTCCTCGGTATCCCTGACAACTGCCATCTTGCCCAAGACTGCTCTGCTGTTATTTGAAGACAGCCAACCACCATGCTCCCTTTCTCCTCCCCATTTCCAGGCTTCTGTTCTCCAGCTTCAATAATACCAATTGCTTACCTCAATGAATAGTTTCCCATACTCCCCCCAGAGTTAAAATTCCTAGAGAACTAAACCCGTGCCTATCCATCCAGTGTCACTATTCAGACTAAGCTGGTTTGTGGCATATAGTAACTTTCAGTAAATGTTGTTCAGATGAATTGCTGCTTATCCTCTCCATAACTGGGTTCTTCTGCTTTGATCTCACCTTTCATAAAACAAGGTTTATTGACATTGTTCTGTCTATGTCTCATCTTCAGACTTGGATAAAGGGTCACTAAGGCATAAAGGGTCTAAACATAGGCATCCCACAGGTAGGATAAAAGAAGCATGGGATCTGGGGAAGGGAGTAGTGAATCTCACTCCTGAGAGAATAAAAGCAAACATTGATCTTTCCAAAGGAGCCAAGCCAGAGAAAGGGACCAACAGAACTTGGTAAGCCCTCGATAAGAACTTTTACTTCTCTGTGTTTATAATTATTTACTCATGTTTTCCCATAAGAGTAACTCCTTGGAACAAAATTTCTAAAGCTTTATAAGTTCGGGCAGCAAGAAAAAGCAAAAGAAGGGGCTCAATTTCAGAGAGGTGAAAATCCTTTCCTCCTAAATAGAGAGGGGTGAGCAACCAATGAATATGAGGGAAAGGGGCTGCTCCAGACCTAAGATGAATGAAGAAAATAAGAGCCTGACTCAGCCATGGAAGGTACTCTGGGGCTTAGCAAAAGAAACACTGGGGTGGCTGTTCCTGATTCCTGAGGAATCATAGGGCATAGAAACTACATATTATATCACATTATCAGCAACATCTTCCATGGGCATGGAAATGGAATCCTAGGGCTCTTTTCAGATCAATCATCATGGCCTTTCAGAGGTCCACAGAGGCTGGTAACCAAAAAATCCAGGACAAATTGTTGGCCTTGTTCTTAGCTCACTCATCTCAGGAGTGAGGCTTCTCTCTCTCCCTCAACTTTCCCTCTATGTTAATTGATGATGAGGAGGCATTTCTGTGGCAGGAACCAAAGCTTGAAGTCCTAAAAGATGAAAGCCCCCTGCAAAAAGCTCCTCCTGGTATAAGGCCTGAAACTCCAGAGGGCATTGATCTGTTTGCCTAATCACCACATACAAATGGTAAGCATCTCAAAACTGAGCACCACATCTTACTCTCTTTTTGAGCCATTTGTAGAGCATGGAATGCCAGCCAGTCCAGCCTCTAACACATGCTTCTTTAAGCCCTTATAATTAATAAGATGGCAGAAACCGAAACACCCAACACAGTAAAAACACGAGGCATAATTACAACTGCATATTGAATTATTTATAAAGTTAAATACATTCTGAATGACTGATACCTGCTTATGCGGAACCTAAAATGCTGATTTACATATATATTGTATTACATATTTATTTATTAAAATATCATGAAACATCAAAATCCATTTTATGCATATAACCCAACTAAGAAATAAGGAGTAAGAAAAATCATAGCCACGCCTCCATAAATTTATCACACTAATATCACAAAAGTAATGCAATATTAACTGTTACAAAGCCGATTATTTCATTTTATACACACTGTGAGTTTTGTGTTTCTGAATAGGTCTATTACAAATACCTATTCTTAAAATGTGAGTAAGCCAGTGACATGCAAGATAACATGTGCTATTTCTAGATCACACATCAACCAATGCCTACAATGAATACATGCAAATAAACTGTTTTGTATATTTCAAGACAGGTAACATCAATTTCATTTTAGAATGTTTATTCATGCCATGGTCATATGCAAGAACTGGTAGTTAGCAGACAGTGAAAGTCTTGACAAATGCTAGATAAATGCTAAACCCACTCTAGATCAGGGTTGTGAACATCTGGAAAAAGCTATACTTGGCCTGAAAATGAGCACAGAATGTAAAATATCCAAAATATTGACTTACTCACCATCTGTTATTTTGTGGAAAGGAACAAGGAAGGGATTTTATTGCTGATACTAGCATAATAATCTTAAGACTTTATGGAAAGACCAAAAAAATGAGCTGTCATATGGAAACTACTTGATTGGAGTCTTTCCTAGGAAGATAGTTTCAACACAATTCTCTTAATACCCTAACCCACCCCATATAAAATAGGCCTACATTTCTTGAAGATCAAGAATACCAAACATTACAAATAAGGATGGCCTAGAGAATATGATCTTTGGAAGTCTTTAGACCAGTAGCCACATGGCTAGGACCCTATTGAGAGATTATTTAGTCTCATGTTGAACAGCTGTTTTGGGGTTGGAAGAGTATATTCTTTTAATGGCTAATCATCTATCTTGTGAGGTTTTCTGGAAGTAAACAAGACATCAAACAGAAACTCAGGAGATTGAGAAAATGATTCAACAGGTTAATCATAGATCAATGACATGAAGTCAAACATGGACACCAGAGATGAGCTCTGATCTTGAGGATCAAGGTGATATGAAGTGAGTTTTCCAGTACCTCTCACATCCCAGGCACCATGGTAGGAAGAAATCATGATAGGGGTTAGGGATTGAGCCACCTGAATTTTTATCTTGATTCTGATACCAAGAAGCTCTTTGATGTTGGCAAGTTCATTTATTTTCTGGGTCTCAATCTTCCAAAGTAGTGGAATATATCCTTGCTCGAATCATTTACTTTGTGTGAAGCTCAAGCAACAACATGAATGAAAGTATTGAGCCCCTGTACAATGTTGCATCATTGTACACATAAAATGATGATATGGCCCTGATTCAAAATAAGGGCATCAATTTTCCATATTTATAAATCAATTGTAGAAACCTATAGATGAAGGCAGAGAAATAGGTGAGAATCTCATTCTCTGATATCACTGAAGGGAAATTGCTGAAGCATATGAAGCTTTAGCATTCAGATTCTGGAGTTGGTATTTGGGTTGTTATCATTCAATTTACAAGAAATTTATTTTCCTTCACTTTCTTGGAGTCACAGGTGATGTAAGTTAGATCTTCTTCTCTTGGGATTAAACTCTGGTATAAATCTCCCTATTTGCATAATGGTTTATGGAATGTTTTTCCTAAAATACCTTCACAAGCAGTGATTTACCACAGGACAGCAGAGTATGTAGTATGCAAAGAGAGGATTATAATTCATATTCCACACATGAGGAAAAATCAAATTCAGTTCATTTAAGTCAATTAAAATTAAATATCTTAGTACCTTCTAGTCTGGAGAGGAAAACAATAATGCCCATGGCCGCAGTCTAGTTGGAAAGACAAGTAGCTAAGTGTGCTATGTAGTAACTAGCTTATAAGTATCTATTATGTGACTCAGAAAAGTTTCATGCTTAACTGAAAGTTACGCAGGGTGATTGATGAGTCAGGACAAGGATCTGTTTCTCCCAAGTGCCAAGCTAGTGCTCTCTGTACTACTCCACACAAAACTAATGTTCAGTGTATCTTTAACAGACGGCTTTGGAGTTTTTCTTTCTTTCCCCCCTCCCCTTTTTTCTTTTTACATTGAAGAGATCTGTTACAGCTTGTAAAATTGGATAATCCAAAAGCTAAGTATTCATCAATAGTACTAGAAATGTGCAAAATTCAGATATCTTATTTTTCTGTTTATATCAGTAATAACCATTGGCTTCCAACCACAAACAAGGTCATGTCTAAGACCTTAAAGAATGAGTAGGATTTTCCATAGGAAAAGAAATTTTCAGGAACAACACATTGAAGAAGTGCAGAGTGCACCTGGGGTTCGGATTTGCACTGCCATAAAATGAGGCAAAGATTCCACCAAAAAGGAGAATTTCAGACCAATATCCCTGATGAATATGGATGCTAAGATTCTCAACAAGATCCTAGCAAATAGGATCCAACAGCAAATTAAAAAAATTATCCACCATGACCAGGTGGGATTCATCCCTGGGTTGCAAGGATGGTTCAACATTTGCAAATCATTCAATGTGATAGAACAGATCAATAAGAGAAGAGAGAAGAATGATATGGTCCTCTCAATTGATGCATAAAAAGCATTTGACAAAATCCAGTATCCATTCCCGATGAAAACGCTTCAAAGTATAAGGATAGACAGAACATTCCTGAGCTTCATAAAATCTATCTATGAAAAACCCACAGCAAATATCATCCTCAATGGGAAAAAGCTTGCAGCCTTCCCGTTGAGATCAGGAACACGACAAGGATGCCCACTCTCACCACTCTTGTTCAACATAATATTAGAAGTCCTAGCAACAGCAATCAGACAACAAAGAGAAATAAAAGGTATTCAAA
>RCUC01150948.1:0-40543 GCA_003697995.1 Taxidea taxus jeffersonii
TCTTCAGGCCGCCCACTCTTCTTGTTCATGTTAGAGCCCCCCAAGCAGAAGTCACAGTAGTTGTTGGGAATGACTGTCCCATCTGGTCCTTTCTGGGCTATAGAAACATTAAAAGAAAAAAATATGATTTTAGGCTGACATGTGTTTCTACTGGCCCCACTTATCCCACAGTGTGACAGAATCTTCTCTAGAAAGAATATCAAGTCTTGAATGCGAGGTTTTGTTACAACCAAGTTGTTAAATTACGCTACATCTTCTTTTTGATCCTCTTCAGCTCAATGGTTCCTTTTTTTTTTTAAGATTTTATTTATTTATTTGAGAGAGAGAGGTAACGAGGGAGAGTGAGAATGAGAGGGGAAGGTCAGAAGGAGAGGCAGACCCCCCCACTGAGCAGGGATTCCTGATGTGGGACTTGATCCCGGGATTCCAGGATCATGACTTGAGCTAAAGGCAGTCGCTCAATCAACTGAGCCACCCAGGCACACATTCAACTCAATAGTTTTAATCCCTTGCAAGCTATCCAGAGTTTAGTTTAACTTCTGCAATATTTGCAATATTTTTTACAGAAACTACCTTGCTCCTCTGATCGCATTTCCTGGATGAACAAAGCATCCAGAAGGCCTACTAGTCAAGTAAACTTCTCTCATCTCTGAACAACCAGCCCTCAGGGCTTAGGCCTCAAAGAGCAGGTAGCAACCAGAAACAGTGGTGAGATGAGAGGGAGAGAAAATGGGCAATATCTAGGTCTTGCCCTTGGGAAAGATGCTCTTATTTGGGAGATATTCCTTCCATCCCTGAAAATGAAAACAAAAAAGCACTGATGGTAGTCATTTCCAGGAAGGACACCGAAGATGCTTCTGTGAACTCTGATGAACATCTTGCTAGGTACACAAAGGTCCACTCTTGTTCAGCCTCATCTCCCTGAAGTCCAGACTCATGTGCATGGAGAGAACCCAGAACTAGTTAACCAGCACAGCTCAAGGGCCTAGAATCAGACCTGGGCACTCAGCTCAGCCTCATGCCAAAGATAAGTTGAATGGTGAGTTGGTGAGCACACCTTGAGGCTCAAGACCTTCCTAAGCCAACCTCCTGCTGAAGGTCCTTATCCAAAGGCAAAGAAAAATGTTGGTTAAGATGTGATCTTAAAAAAACAAAGCTTCTGAGAACCGCGCACTCTCAAGCACTGAGATCATTCTCAGTTCTACGAGCTGGCTGAAAAAGCTTGGACAGGTTTCTTTGCATGGGGAGAAATGCCTCCATTCTCCTGTTTTTTTGATCCCTATTGCAGAGATTCATTTGTCACAAGAACACTCCCTGTTTGCAACTAAGAAGAAAAGTCTGTTTACAGGATTAGCCTAAACCACGGGGGTATCTTCCTCCTCGCTATACCCAATGTCTGCTGCTATCTTTCATTATTTACTGGCTAACATTAATCAGGGTCCCGTAGGGTACGAATCTGTAAAAGGAAGCAGATATGTGAGCAGAAATATCATCCAGACAGTAAGTGATAAACGGATTCACCCACTTTAATATGATTCCCTCTGGCCTTCGCTTCCTCCATGCCTCTGCTTTGCCTCCAGGAATAGAAAAACTTACCTGGGGAAGGCAGAAGACAAAAGCTCACAGAATTACATTATAGAGAGTTAATCCATTTATCAGTTGCTATTTGGATTGTTTAATCAGTTTCTAAGTCATTGATTTTCATCTTCAGGGAGGCAGACAATTCTCTGCAAAAAAAAGGTGTTGGCTGTTGGGGGCAGACAGAGGAGCTGGCCACACCCTATGGCCTCTTGGGTGTGGATTTTTTCTTTGTCACTCACTGCATCTCAAAGACACCACAGGTCATTAAAAAATGGTTTTGCAAATAATCTCCAAAATCAGTACACCTGCAAAAATTGTCCTCTAAAATTTTCATTGCCCAAATCCAGAAGAAAGCTCCTTTCATCCCTCTCATTTGCCATCTTCAACATTTCTAGAACTCTCAAGAAAATCCAAGCATGTCTATGAAGCAAATAAACTTGGGATTTTCTCATTAAGAGACTATCCTAGAAATCAATCGAAAGGGGAACAGGAAGAAGTGGGGGTATGAAATTTCGGGGCTGAGTATAAACCAGAGCTAACTTTCACGAGTGACAGGATCTAGAAAGAAAATATGGAGATGCCAGTCACAACTCCAGTAGCTTCCCATATGAAAATCGATCAAAGATCAAAGATGTCCACGTGTATCATCCCACTAAAAAATCTCAGGATCCCCAGCCTCACCATCTACCTCTCCTGTTCTTTTAGAGACTTCCTATTATGTCAGATTTTCTCTCCTTTCACAAAATCTTTAAGCAACCAAAGAATCTGGTTTTCTCCAACACAGTGTATGCCTTGTGATTTATGAGGATGAAGTAGAATAGAGTATAAGAACACCTGGGTGATTCTTCATGGTCTTCCCTACCAACAGACCACGGGTGGAATACCCTCATTGAATCAGGGGCTCCAATACTGCAAGAAGTTAAAAATTCAGAAATGATCTAGTAGGGTAACACCGATGGTGATAGAGAAATTGGTCCTGTGTAAAAAAGAACAGAGGAACAGAATTTAATTAATCTAATGAAGAGAAATTTCTGAGAGGACTGAATCAGAGCAGGATCCCCACATATATTTGTGTTGGTTGCTGGCCATATAAAGTGCCTAGCCAAGGGGGTAAAGAAGTGCTGAGACCCCAGTTGAAGGCCCTGTTTTGTGGAGCTGTGACATGTCAGGGCTGGGGGAAGGGAGGGGTACAATTTTAGTCTAGCAATGACCCAGTAGAGAAAGTGACAGCGAATACCTATGCTACATTTTTGGCAAAATTCTACACTCTTCTCATAACAGTGAGCTCAGAGCCTCATTTCATCTTGCTCAAATGGTATAGGATTGACAAAGCAAAAGCTTCTGGTTCTGGTTCTCATACTTTTTGGTATTTAGGATTGGTTTCAGGATGAGGGTTTTCCCACAGAGCTCTCTCAGTTCCCCAGCCAGAAGGACCAGTCAGGCCTTGGGGAGGGCATTCTCTTGACATCACTTTCTGACCCTTCTCTTCTTTCTACATGGGTACACCTGCCTTAACTCCCTGTACTGAATGATCTCCTCCTTCAGGTCAGGTACCATGTCTAACTCATCACTGAAACACCTATAGGCCCTGCACCCAGGAAATGGTTAACCACAAAGCAGAGAATGAATGGCTTAGAAAAGGATGGCAGAGATGTGAGAAGACAGCCCAGTGACACCCCTGGGACATCCTCCTAGTGGGGACAGAGCACTGTGTTTGTTTTCCCTGTGGTAGAGTTATCTGTCACTCTGAATATCATTCACAATACGGTTTATTTCCCAAGTCCTCAGAGAGAAGTGCTGGTCCATGTCTGGATGGATTGGTCAGTCATCTGGCGTGGTGTCAGGTCTAGCTCCCAGAGTAAACAAGAGTGGGTGGCTGAGGGCCCTGGGTTGCTAGAAGAATAACTCCGTGCATCCCTACTATGGGAGGAGAAACACCATCTTGTAAGCAAACATGTAAGAAATCGTAAGACTACGATTCACTGTCCTTGAGAAGGGGACGCCAGCTTCCTCCTACCCATGCAGCCTCCCTCTTGTTAAACAGTTTCTTGAAAAGAAAAAGAAGCAGACATTTATTATGCTATAAAACCGTGACGGATCTTCCACTGGATGTTTTACGTACGTTGTTTCACTGATTCTAACAAAAACATGGTAAAGCGGGGATTATTTGAAGATGACGTAACCGAAACTCAAAGAGATTATGGTCTTGGCTTCACCCCTGGGTCGTCTATGTCTCCAGAGACTCTGTCTCCTGGCAAGTCCAGAGGCAAACACTCCCTGGCCATACCTTGCATATAAAATATTTCATAAATCTCTTTAGACTCAACGTGATTCACCCAATACATCATTTAGGAAGCCCAAAGGGATAAAAATGATTGAGATTGGCCTGATAAAAGCAGAAATTCCCTTTGAACTTAAATTTCATGTCCCTACCACAGTAATCCATACTGGGCGATCCTGTTTATTGTCCCATTCTCTGTGAAAATACTTCTCCAGAGAATTCCAGAGGCTCTGGAAGGAATTTTTTTTTTTTTAAGTAAGGCTTACACCACAGCTCTACTGGCCTATGGCCTGACCCAGCCATGAGCAATTTCCTGGTACCGTGTATGAGATCATTATAAAAAGGATTTTACTATAAATAGGAAGCTCACACAGACCTTGCAAGAGGGATTTAAATAGAGATTCTGCTTCTGCTTATGGGAAATTGAGTCCCACTTCATAGAATAAGACAACGGGAGGGCAAAGACCCGAGTGGTTTCTCGGTGGCAGCATCCATAATGATGGATCTGGTTTTCTGTTGATTAATGTTCATGGGCTGAGATCATGTAAGAGATACAAGGAAGCTGCCAAGAAAATAAAGTGAGCCTTGAGACTTTAGGAATTTACCTGGGGGAGATAACTCTACAAAGCTCAAGGGGGGGGATGGAAATCAAGAACAAAGTTCATGAAGAAACACTCACACGCACACACACATATACGAATAAACAGGAGGTGGGAGGGAGCCTTCCAATCAAACCAAGAGAAAGGAAATGCCAAGCCCCAAAGAGTCCCACCACCACACTCAGTTAAGGGTGAGCAGTCATTCTGGAAAGGTATTTATAGTCCACTTCGATCAGGCCACATGTCTCTGGCTAACGAGTCCCCAAATCTTCCCTAAAACTACCACCTGGCCAAGGCTCTCTTTCCCACTTTGGGTCCAATCTCTGCGGCAACCTGCCTGCCACTCCAGCAATGGGAGGTGTGGCCAGGACATCCTGGGCCACCAGCAACAGCCCCCCATCTGGTCCTGCCAAGACCGAAGCTGCATCCCAAGTGTCCTAGGGAAATCGGAAGCAAGCCAGAAGTTTAGCGCCGCCCTCCCAACCCCACAGCCCATCCACAAAAGCATGACTTCACATTCTGAGCAGATGCTCAGACCGCCTGCCAGGGCCTGGTGCACACAAGCACGCGGCCGTGCTCCATGCCTACCCCCCAGCCCTGCTGCCCAGCCCTGCCGCCCAGCAGCTCTCTCTTCCGGACCTGCAAGTTGGGGTGTGTAGCCCTTAGGGAACCAGGGGGCAGTGAGAAGAGCCCTCCAGGAGGAGTCTTGCTTCTCCTTGCCCTTCTCACAGGCTCCCCCACCACCCTCCCTGGCTGACAGTTCCCATCCCTCCACAGGGCTGACCTGTTTCCATGGCAACCGGAATCCTGGGCTCCGGCAGCCTCTGGTCTTGCCACCTGTTATTACTTCATCTCTCAAGTGTAAAGCATCCTAGCCAGGGCCACTTGGCTGTGCAGAGCGCGTCTTCAGAGGACGGAGGAAAGAAAAGGGCCAAGGAAAGAGGGAATGCAGAGAGGCAGCCCCAGGCTGGCCACACAGGACACGCACACGGGCCAGGCCTGGCGAAAAGAGGAAGGGAAGGCGAGGAGGGAGGGTGGAAGCCAACGTGCCTTCCCTTCAGAATCAGCGAGCAGGCCTCAGCTGGAGGCCACCACCACATCCCGCTACCTTGTACCCAGCCTTTAATGAGGGCTGTGGGAGGGGTGGGCAGCGGGCGGGCGCCGGGGCAGCTGCACACAGCTCTGCACGGGCCCACGCCGGGCAGGGCAAGGAGAGGGTTAAAGGAGCAAGATAAAGACTGTGGGGAAGGCTGGACCAGAGGGCAAACAGAGCCTCAAAGCCTGGATAAATGGCCTTAATTCTCATGCTCTTGCTCACCCTACTCCTTACGTGTTTACTCATATAAATTATCCCCAAAGCCTGACACCTTTTTTCATTGCTTCCCTAGAACTGATGAAAAAATAAATCCTACAGATCCAAGGAATAAAAACGTTGGGATTCCATTCAGGCCCATTCTTCTTGGCCACTAATTCAGGCCTCACCCGAGGGTTCCAGAAGGAAGACAAATGAGGCCAACCTCCCCACATGTGGAAAGGCAAGGGGACTGCGGAGCCCAGCAGGGAAACGGACACCGGAGGCCACTCCCCACCCACCCGTTGGGCCACCAGTGTCCTCCCCGGCAGAGAAGTTGCTCTCCCTCACCGGCCATCGTGCCACCAAGCGCTGGGGACAAAGTGAATGTGGGTGAGGTTGAGAGGTAAGGCAGAGTGATTCCAGGCCCTGAGGTCAGTCCCCGGCAGAAACGAAGGCCAAGGGCTGATTCAGTGAGTCTTCAGGTTTACGGATGGGCCTAAATTCGCCACAGTCCCTGGTGTTCAGGACGACATGAGAAAGAATGAGCGGAAATGGCGGAGCGAGCTGCAGGAAAGCTGGGAGCCGAGCCGGTTGAACAAAGGCACAGGAGGAGGAGCGGGCTTCTCTGAAGAGGCCCCGGGCCCCAGGGTGGCGTGCGTGCCTGGCTAGCAGCAGAAGACTATGCTAGGTGACACTGTAAGATCACTTTCCGGCCTATAGATTCGATGATTCTAATGGGGTGGAGGAAGAATCAGAAAAGTGAGGTCTTCCGAACCCAAAGGACCTCAGCCTCTCATCACTGCATCACGTGCGTGGCCACGTCTCTCTCCCTGTCTGCCGCGAGCTCCCTGAGGGCAGGAGCAGTGTCCTTAATGGTGGAATCCCCAGCACCTGACACCGTGGCCGACACCATGCTGGCCAGGAAATACTTCAGGAAAGGCTGGACAATCTTTGCAGAGGCACTTTGGACAAAGCAAAAATTGAGGCAAAGGGAAGTCAAAGACTAGGAGTCGAGTGGGTGTCAGGTGTCCCCCGAGGATCGAGTGACCATTCTAAGGCACTGCCGGCATCAGTCCTGTTCATAACAGGGACAGAAAGAGGGAGCAGCAGAAGTCTCTGGGGACCCATCGGAGAGAAGAAAACTGTGGTGGAGAAAGCCAGTGGGCCTTCCCTCCCTCAGGAATCCTCTCCCTGAGACATTTCTTGGAAACCAGGATGGAAGGAGTTAAGAATTCCCAGACTCAGTTGGCTTCAGAGTCCCTTGAGCCCCATGTTCGAGGGCCTCTCACCAGGGACCCCACAGAGCTGGAGAGAAAACAGGCTGTCTTACCGTGTGTCTGAGGGGCTGCAGAATCTTTATACAAGTTTTAAATGTGGTGTCAGTCACCCCACTCATCCTTGAAACTACTTTCTTCTCCTTCATCTTTGGGGAGTCCAAAACTCACACCATTAGACACACACCTTGAGAACTTTGACTCCTAAACACTGCCGTGACAACAGGAGACATGTCTGCTCACATCGATGTCTCCATCCTGACAGACGTTATTTGGGTAGAGCTGAGATTTTCCAGGAGGTCAGACAGCACACCCCTGATTCTGGGCCTAGATGGTCATGTGACCCATCAGCTATGTCCTTTGTGCTCCAGCCCCAGGTTGGCAACTTTGGGATTGTCACTGAGGCTTCAGAGAAGTGAGGGGAAAAAAATCAAGCAGAACTGATGACTTTTTGCAGTTCTGATTAGGGAAAGCAAGAGAAGATATTTCAATTTTCCAGTGGAAGGTCATGTGGGTCAGTTCATGCCCTGGAGTAGCAACTTGTTATTGCCACCAAATGAGTTAGGGGAAAGGAGAAACGTTTAATCTGAGAGTAACTATGTCAACGGGGCTCTGAACGAAGTGGAGTCATTTCCCTTAGAGAATTGCAGGACATCTCCGTGTTTTAGAGCAGGATAAGCCTCATCCGTATAAGCTGTCAAGATATGGGCACCTGGGTGGCTCAGTGGGTTAAGGCCTCTGCCTTTGGCTTGGGTCATGGTCTCAGGGTCCTGGGATCGAGCCCCACATCGGGCTCTCTGCTCAGCGGGGAGCCTGCTTCCTCCTCTCTCTCTGCCTGCCTCTCTGCCTCCTTGTGATCTCTGTCTGTCAAATAAATAAATAAAATCTTAAAAAAAAAAAAGATATTATTACTGTGATACTAGAATTCAGCAAGCCCCTCAGTCTCTTGTTCAGCCTTGCCTCTCTCCACCCCTCCTCACCACCACCTCCAGGGGACTCAGCCATGTCAACCCCAGCAGCCCACAATGGACCAGCGTTTTCTTGGTCCTTCAGACTGAAAAGCAGTACTCAAGAAAATGAAAAGGGCATGTCTCTAGTGTCAGGTCTGAGGATTAGGACAGAGTCAAGAGACCACAGAGCAGAAGGGCAGCCCAGCCCAGGAATGAGGGCCCAGATGGAGGACACACCCAGAAAGCAAGCCAGGAAGCCACTACTGAGAGCCACAGACACGTTTGCCATCCTAGGACAGAACTTTAGGAAAAGAGTGAAAACCAAGTCTATCCCCTGGGTTTCACAGTGCAACCTGGGTCCTGGTCAGTCATCTTAATTCAGTGAATCCACAAGAAAAAAGAAAACAAACTAAACATCGGTCTCCAAAAACTGGATTTCTCTAAGGCAGTGGTTCACCTGGGAACTTGTTAAAAATGCAAATTGTAGGTCCCTCCGCAGACCTACTGAGTCCAAACTCCTATAGGAGAACCCAGCAGTCTCTGTGCTAAGAACAGGTGATTCTGATGGGCTCAAGCTTGACAATCACTGCTCTTTGACCACACGCATGTCCAATACATGTTCCATTCATTCTGTGCTTTATATAAATTGACTTATTGAATCTTCACATAACCCTGTGAGACAGAAGCATCAATGTTCTGATTTTACATAGACGACTCTCATGGCACAAAGAAGTGAGTGAGGTAGCTATCTCGGGGTCACGTGTCAGCAAGCAGCTACACTCACTCCCAGGCCCACCAGCTACTACCCTGCCCTGGCCACAGAAGCCACACACCTGAGGGAAGTCAAGTCAGAGTGGATGGCAGACCTCAGGGCTTCTCAAATGTGGGTGCTGTGCAAACAAACCAGGTAGGCTTCTCACTAAAATTCAGGTTAGGATTCATTGGTCTGGCTGAAAGCCTAAGACTCCACATTTCTTACAAGCTCCCCCACCGGGTAGCCAACCGTCTACGTTTGCCGGGCACTGAGGGGTTCCCAGGGCACAGGACTTTCAGTCTATAACTGGGAATGTCCTGACCAAACCTGGAGGACTTGGTCACCTGGGTCCCAGCTGATGTTGAAGCTGCTGATCTCACTCTGAGAAGAAATAATGCAGCCCCCCAAGGTGAAAAGTCTGGATCATATTTAAATGCATTATAAGTTCTGAAGTGGAATATGGCATAATCTATTTTATGATTTAAAAAGACCTGGGGCACCTCGGCGGGGGGGGGGGGGGGGGGGCCTCAGTCAGTTGAGCGTCTGACTCTTGCTCTCGGCTCAGGTCTCAATCTCACGGTTGTGAGTTCAAGCCCTGCATTGGGCTCTGCACTGGGTGTTGAGCCCACTTAAAATATATACCTTTAAATAAAAATAAACAAAAAGACTGCTTCCATTGAGTAAAAACAGGCTAAAAGACCAATACAGAAGTTGCAGGGATTCCAAGCAGGAGCTGGTGGAGGCCAAGAGATGAAGAAAGGAAGATGGCCTGAGTCTATTTTGGAGGGGAAGCTGATACAGGTAGTGAAGGAAAAACAAAGCCAAGGATGAATCCTAGGTTTTCACTTTGGGCACAGCATTATTGTTTTTATTTTTTTTTTAAGATTTTATTTATTTATTTGTCAGAGAGAGAGCAGGAGTGAGCACAGGCAGACAGAATGGCAGGCAGAGGCAGAGGGAGAAGCAGGCTCACTGCCAAGCAAGGAGCCCGATGTGGGACTCGATCCCAGGACACTGGGATCATGACCTGAGCCGAAGGCAGCCACTTAACCAACTGAGCCACCCAGGCATCCCAGCATTATTGTTTTTAAAGAACAAGGTCAGAAAAAGAAATATACAAGAGCTAAGACAGGAAAGACTGTGAGAGGCACAAATAGAAGACGCAGAAAAATTACTGAACTACGCGATGTATGATTTTTTTTCCTAGAGTGAGATTCATTTACGAATTAAAATTTGGGGCAGAATTTGTAATGGGGGGAGTTTCACATAACACCACAGACAGCTAAAGTTAGTTTTGAAGATTAAACATGCTTACCATGGACTAGATTGCATCTCCCCCAAAATGTATATGTTGAAACCCTACCCCTCCGGGTGACAGTATTAGGAGGTTGGGTCCCTGGGAGGTGATCAGGTTTAGATGAGGTCATGAGGAAGGCAGGAATAGTGCCCTTATATGAAAAGACACCAGAGTGCTCACTTCTTTCTACCATTCTATATCAAGGAAAAGCCATGTGAGGACTCAGTAAGAAGGTGGCCATCTCCAACCCAAGAGGAGAGCCCTCACCGAACACGGACACAGCAGCACTTTCATATTGGACTTCCAGTCTTCAAGATTGTGAGAAATAAATTCCTATTGTTTAAGGCACTTAGTCTCTGGTATTTTGCTAGGCAATCCAAGAGAAGTGTCCATTAATACGTTCGTTTCTTTTGAAAAGCCACTGTGTACTATGATGCACTCCACAATTGGCCTACAGGGGAAAATTAAGAGACACCACTAGGACAAAGATTCCCATCTTTGAGATTAGGAGCCATCACTTGGGGTTCCAATGTCCTGACTTAACTGAATAAGTACATTCAGTACTTAACTCAAGTACATTCACATCTCAGCTTCCCATCTTGCTAACCATGTAACTTGAGTGATGCCACCTTTCCAAGCCTCAGTCCTAGCACATGCTTCGTGTGCTGCGAACTTTATACGAGACAATATGTGCAAAGTGCCTGACACCTATTAAGCCTTCTGTCCTTTCTTCCCCTCTTTCTTCTCTTATGTAAAATAATTTTATTTCTGATAAAGGTGGGGGGAGGGGGAATCAAAGGCCTAAAGACACTCCCCAAGAAATGACACATGATGGGAGAATTCACATTCATGCTCCATGTCTATAAGCACATCCGCTGGAGTCCGTGTACCTTGGTGTCTTTAGGGGACCCAGTACCGACCTTCCTTATGGGGCTGCTGCGAAGAGGGAATGAGAGAAACGTGGCCTGCCTAGCGCAGTGTCTGACACATTCAAGGAATGTCAGGAAGTATTACTGTCATGGTCATTACTCAGGACGTGAAGCTCTTCAATCCAGAATCTTCTAGGTAATTGGGCCAAAATGTGAGCAAAATCAAAGAGGCTCCCAGGAAGGTAAGGGGAATGGGGAAATGGGATAGTAAATATGGGGATGCTACAATGGTTCGCCTCAGCCCCACGCTTTCTCCTGCTGGGTTTCCTGCATCCATCTTACTTCCCCAATTAAACCAGAAATTGTCCTAGGGCTAAGACCACGTGCTATGTTTTTTTAAAGGCCCAATTATACTTAGTCCCACATGTAGACACATGCACAGTAAGTGCTCAATAAATACCCATGTTTCGCCTGTGTGGGATTGCTGTCCTCCATCTATGGTTTAGCAAAGGATGCGCCAGGGCCAGGCTGGGCTCTGGAAGGTACGCCTGATGCCAGTGAGACCCCCACGGCAGTTAGCTTCCCGGTATCACACAGCCACAGATGGGCCCTGATTCAGATTAGCCATCTGTGGTCATAGACATGCTCTGTTGGCCCGAATGGCACAGAGACGGGATATCAGCATTCGCAGTGGGCACTGTGTCTCGCCCACATCCACATCATCTCGCTGAAGACCGGCAGCAACCTCAGGAGGTCAGCACGGTTACTCTCTCCATCTTACAGATGACGCAACAAAGGAGCAAAGAAGTGTGAGTGATTGACCCACATTCACACAGGCACAAGATGGCAGAGTGGCAAGGTCAGGACTCAGACTCTGGCCTGGCCAATTCCATGGCCATTCTCCCAGCCAAAAGCCCTGAAAAATTAACTCCAGGTTGCTCTTCACTTGCTTCATCATCTGTAAACTCTTTAGTTAAATAATAATTCACCTGTGAAGAACACCTGTGGTTAGTTTCCAAATTCATTCTTTAGGAAGTGAGAAGCAGCTCGCTTTTCCAGACAGAGCCCTGTATCTGAATTTTCTTCTCTCTCCCCTGGAACAAAGCCTGAATTTCCTGTGTCAAGGTTGGTAAGTGGTGGATTGTGTGTGCTTTATGGTTTCTCAGGCACCTTCAGAGTGATCCAAAATCCTTAAGCTTGTGTCAAAGGCAATTTTCACTCTCTCTCCTAAAGCTCTCTTCGTTGCCCCAGGGCCATATGCTAGAGGACAGAGATGTCAGGAGACTAGTCTGTTAGATCTTTCCCATCAGTGTAGCAATGACATCATATGCTTCTTTTAGGTAATTTGCACATTATCAGACTAATTTTCAGATTATCTAATCAGCCGACATTACCCTTAATCAACTCAGATCTCCTCTTCCAGTCCTGCAGAGTACAATATGCCCTCCAAAGGCATGCTAGTGTGGGGCCTTCTCTTCTCTTGGCAGATACCAAAAAGCCTAGCTATGTGCCAGGCACACCATCACTGGGCAGAAGACAGACACCTTTCAGGACCCAGGACAACTCGACTTCCATTCCAGGGACCTGAGACACAGGCTTGACATAAATTTTATAGATCCACATTTTTAAAAAGCACTTTCCTCTTAGGAGCTCCAAGTGTGTTATAGAGAACATTTTCTACTCGTTTACACTATCAGGTAAAAGAGATATACCATGGGACAATTAATACTATGTCAAGCAACTTTCTTTATAAATCATTTGTCCTTGCCTTCTAGTAATTGCTACTGTGGTTCTCCTTTGCATACAGGATGCCAGCTACACAGACTGGCATAGAAAATGCTTCCAATGGTAGCTCCTGCTCACTTTCCCACCGTTCTTCCAATGCTACCGTCAGACCAAACTACCATCCCTTATCTGAGGCATTGTGCTATTTCATACCTCCCTGCCTTTGCCCCTACCTGGGAAGCCCTCTCCCTCCTGAGAAGTTCCTCTTGAATTTTTTTCCAGAGCTAACTTGAATGTCCCCTCCTCAGTGAAGTCTTTGCAAATCCCCAATGCAGTGGTTCTCAAGCTTTTGTGTGCCCCAGAATGCCCAGTAAAATACAGATTGCCATCCCCACCCTCAGAGTCTCTGTCGCAGGTCTGGCGGAATCAAGAATCTGCATTTCCAGCAAGTTCCCAGGGGATTCTGATGTCACACTGGGAGCATGGCTGCCCTAAGAGGTACAAAGCATGCCATGCCCTTGAGCCCTTGGTCCTTCACTATTCTAGACACACTCCATTATACACTCCTTCTCAGGTCAGAGATTAAGACAGTATCTAGCACAGGGATATGAAGCCAATGGATGGATGGATAGATGGATAGACAGACAGATGAGTGTATTAGACTGAATTTATTTACACAGCTTTTCCATTCAGGTCCAGGACCTCAGCAGTGCCTACATCCACCCCCACCTCCCAGAAAACTACCTTGAAATCATCATTTTAGTAGATTCCCACTGTGCATAGAAGATAAAAGGAAGTTCAAGAAGAGTTGCAGCATGGTGAGCATGGGTCAAAGAGTTCTGAATTCTAACCCAGTTCTCTCTACTACCCTGGTCTCCCAGGACTGCTTACCAAAGTGGCATTTCAGAAATCACAAGAGAATGGTTCTGAGTGGGGCGCCTGGGTGGCTCAGTCGATTAATAAGCGTCTGACTCTTGATTTCAGCTCAGGTCATGATCTCAAGATCATGCAATTGAGCCCCACATCAGGTTCTGTGCTCAGTGACAAGTCTGCCTGAGATGCTCTCCCTCTTCTTTTCCCTCACCTTCTGTTCCTCCCCCTGCTCACTCACAGTCTCTCTCCCCCTGTAAAATAAACAAATAGGGGCATCTGCATGGCTCAGTAGGTTAAGTGTCTGCCTTAGGCTCAAGTCATGATCCCAGGGTCCTGGGATCAAGCCCCATGGGCTCCCTGATCAGCCGGAAGTCAGCTTCTCCTTCTCCCTCTGCCCCTCCCTCATTCATGCTAGCTTGCTCTCTCTCTCAAATAAATAAAATCTTTTACAAATAAATAAATTGTTACCAACAGAGAGAGAGAGAATGCTTCTGAGTGGCACCACACAGAGTTCTAACCTGCCCAGTTCCCCCCATACACATGTAGTCTACGTGTGTGTGTACCGGTACACACATACACACACACACACACACAAACACACACACACAACACACACACACGGTGATTTCATTTGTACAATGCAGACACAGGTGCTCAGAGAAATGCAAGAAGGAAGAAGAATCCGGCCTCACAACAGGGAGGGAGGGGAAGGGTGATGGCTTAGGTAGGGAAGACCCCATCAGAAAAGTACTATCCCCCAAGGTGAAGGTCAGAGCTCCAAGCATCCCAGCGCTGCCTAGAGTGAAGGCAGAGTCAAGGGCATGAAGGAAAGGGGACAAACCTACAGAATGGACAAGAAGTGTGTCCTCAGGAGAAAATGAGTGGCGAGGAGAGGAACAAAGGCAAGAGAACACGGGCGGGAGGGGCTGTGGATTGCTGAGCTGGCGGTCTGGGGCAGCCTGGGGCCGGGCGGGGAGGGAGGTCAGTGCTGGCTCCCGCAGTCCGCTCTGCCCGAAAGCAGCAGCAGGCACAGGCGTGAGCTTCGGCTTGGCTGGAGGCACAGTCGGGGGGTGTGACAAGGGACGGCAGGCAGACCAAAGTCAAAAGGTCTCTCCTGCTGCAGGTGGTGCGAGCACAGATGCCTGTGCCACGGAAAACTCCTGAGTCGGTAGGGCTGCTTCTCGCGGAGGCCTGCATGTGCTCACGAGCAGCTGGGCCACCCTGCGGCTCTGCTAAAGAGGGAGAAGTCAGCATTCCCACTTTGTTGGCGTCCAGAACTTTTCCTGGGGGAAACTGCAGATCAGCCTCTTGGATGAAGCTCTCCTGCCTCCCTCCCCCAGCCCAGAAGCCTTGCCAAGGAAGGATCACAAAGCTGGGACCTTCGAGGCTGCAGAGCTGTCACGTTCAATTCACCACATAGCCCCAGTGGCATTTAGGGGCAGGATGGATGGGAGCCCCCCCACCCCAAACAGTGGGAGCCGCTAATGACTGTGTATTAATGATGCCGGCAATTAGCGCTCATGAGAAAATGGCTGGGGGGGCCGCTCACCAGGGGAATGTGGGAGGGAACAGAGCAGACATTCGGAGCAGCAGACAGATTGGTGGCATGCACGGCGCAGAGAACCTGGGAAGAGCTTCTGTCTCTTAGATTTGTTCAGAGAAACCGGGCAAGAGGGAAGGAATGGCTTCTGTGGACCCGGGGGCCTTCCTGCCACACCCTCCTTGCTGGCAAAATTGGAGTTAATCACAGAGTTCTCAGAGGCATTGTGAGCAGATGTTGTTAAAAAGATGTTTGTGAAGGTTCTGGAACTTTCCTCAGGTAAGGAGGCCCCACATGAACCCAGGGACAGCTATTGCTTTCTATGCAGCTTAAAACCCTGGGGTAGTCCGATGAGGCTTTTTGAAGAATTCAGTTTGTCACCAGCAGGTGAAGGGAAGGGGAGAGGACTTGCAGCCAGACTCGGGATGCATCTCCATCCAGGAGGAAGAGAGACACCATTTCCTGACTAAGCAAGGCCATCTGGCCCCACAGTGAAGACATGAGGAGACAGAAGACGCTGAGTCACGAGCATACACAAGGAGATCCTGGTAGACAGAGGGAAATGGGCCAGCGCACACCCCAGAAGTCAAGAGCCAGCGGGTGTGGGTGCAGGTGTAAGGGAGCCAGCGGGGATGTCTGAGGAAGAGATTTCCTTGATCCGCTTCTGGCCTGCAGCGTACCTGGGGGACCATGAGGAACCATCCTCTGCTGCGGCCATCGCTGTGCACACACACAAAAGAGACACAGACAAAAGAGAAGCATTCCAGACCCTACTGCATGAGTAAAGCACAACACAGGGACCAAATGGCTTGACATTTGAGAAGAGATGTAGAGAAGATAAGCCAGCACTGGGGGGACTGGGAAATAATACCAAGTTAACAAATACTTCAGAGAGAACAACCATGGCTAATAAATACTTTCCAGATAGCAACCCAAATCAGAAGAGATCATTCTCGGCCTCCTTTGCCAGAAGAAACAATAGGTACGCCTAGGCCACTTAGATCAGAGAAGGGATAAGAGGAGAAACAGAGGGACGCAAATGCCAGCTGCCCTGTACGTTTTCCTTTCTGAAAGGCTCGACCACAGGAACCTCTCCCCAGGGAGGAGAGAGAGAGAGAGGGAGAGAGAGAGAGAGTGAGCTCAGCATGACTCAGAAGCTGGAACGGGGAGGTGGGCCAGCTCTGTCAAACGCCCCTGTCCTGCTTCCCAGGTTCTGTCCAGATGATAAGAGCAGGCAAGAAAATAAGGGTCTGTCACACAAAAGGCTTGAACCCTGTGAGTGAGTAGGAATTAAAGAAGGTATGTGGGCTGAACTGGGTCCCCCCAAAAATGGGTATGTTGAAGCCCCAACCCCAGGCCTCAGGACGTGACTCTTCTGGGATAGGGCCTTTAAAGAGGTGATTAGGTTACAGTGGGTACCCTTCTAAGTTACTGGTATCCTTCTAAGAGGAGACTTAGGCACACAGAGAGACAGCAGGGGTGCGTGATCACAGACAGACCACCATGCGAAGAGGCAGAGAGAGGGCAGATGCCTACAAGTCCACCACAGAGGCCTCTGAGGGAACCGCCCCCAATGACACACTGGTCTGGGACTTGCAGCCCAGAAGAACAAGAAAAGAAATTTCTGGTCTTTAAGCCACCCAGTCTGTGGTATTTTGTTATGGCAGCCAGAGCACACTAATTCAGAAGGCAGTGTCACAAGGAGAAAGGAGGGTAGGGTTAGACAACACTGACACTAATCCCAAGAAAGGTCTTGGCCAAAATATACTAATTATTTCAAATATCTGATGAGTAGCAGATGGACATCTGTTGACTCAGTTGATGGACTAAAATGCGCAGAAGCCACCCCCAGATCCTAGAGTCTGATCCCTTTCATTACACCACATCGTTCGCCTTAAGAATACCTACCACAAAATCTTGTGAGCAAAATAAAAATAGACAGCATGTCCACAATTATTCTTCACCTAATGATCTTAGAATGACCCACACCTCGAAACAAGCTCTTAAGACTCCATCATGCCACCCCATTTTGAGCTAGTGCACTCACACCACACTTGCTGAGGGAATGTTCGAGTGAAAAGCATGGAGCTCAAGGGCAGTATTTCTAAGGCAGGAGAGCCCTGAACCAAAACTATGACCCCCTATAACAGCCAAGGCAATAGATCCAGCATATTCTACAACTCTTGGTGGCCAAGGCAACATTTGAAATGTCTGTCTGAAGTGACATGTCGAAGGGCTATGCCCAAGTTAGGTCAGCCCCTGTGAATGGGACTTCTGGAGCTGAGGGAAAGAGAGGAACAGGTCTGGCACTTGACAACAGCCAGATAACTGGCTTCCCCTCTGCTTAACACTCACCTTCTTTCCTCTGGGAACAGAACTGGGGTCGCCACCTGTCCCAGCTCACTCTAAGCCTGGGGCTCAGAGGACCCACAGGGAAGCTGGGGTTACATTAAAAGAGCCAAGTCGCCACAGGACATTGAAACCAATCCATGGGGGCCACCAAAGATGCCAGAGATGAAAAGAAACTCTCTCGCCCTGCCCTCCCACTTCATCACTGCCCCAACCCAATAACTGGAAACTCACGTCTGTGGTTCTCATTTCTGTGGTTAGGCGGGGACCGGGTCTCCTGGTCCTGAGCTTCATCCCCCTCCTCGCTGGCCAGGTGAGTGTGAGCGTAGTGGTAGCTAAGTCCTGGCCGGTTCTTGTAGCGCTTGCCACAGACTAGACAGGAAAAGAGAAGAGGGAAAAAGCAAAGATAAGCAACCTCTGCAGTCACTGCCAGCATTCTCCCAGGCAGTGACTCCCATATGTCTGCCTCAGAGCTGTGTTTCCCTTAAGAAGTGTCTCCCATTCTTGGACAGAGCCAACACCCCAGTCACAGCACAGGCCCAGGTAAAGAAAAACCAGGAAAGTAAAGGGTGGAAGTTGAACTGTGTAAGAGCTCCTTTCCTATCCCTGGGCAAGTCACTTACCCTCTCTGGGCCTCAGTTTCTTCAGAGGGAGAAATGGGAATAATGATAGTACTTAACTCATAGTGTTGCTGGGATGAGCTCATCTCTAGGCAGAACACTTATAACAGTGTGGGGCACATGGTAAGGCTGATAATTACTATAACTTTGAGGGCAAAGAGCACTGGCAGTCCACCCAGCTCAACATCCCATGGCACAGGTGAGGCAAGTGAGGCCCAGCAAGCCTAAGTGATTTGCCTGGGAACACACAGCTAATTGAGGCAGAGTCACTAGAACTCAGGTCTGCCGGATCCCCATGCGGTGCTCCTTCCCCACCACATGGTGGTTAACTCTGTATACAGTACAAAAACTGATACAGATAATATTTTTGATGTATCACATGGTAATCTGTGCTAGAAAAGGACATCCCACTTCTGCCATGAAAACCATGAATCCAAGCCATCACTGGTAGATATGGCAACCAAAAGCTTGTGCCCTTGGTGCCCCAGGGAGCCTCTGGTACCCAAAAATCTAGGAATGTGTCCTCACGAGCACGGCCTCTCACGTGGACAGTATGAGACAAGGACACCCGCCCACATAAATATGGCTTTGTTGGGGCACAGAAGAAGAAAGGGGCAGTTTCACTGGTTGGCTGCCCAGTACCTCAGAAGCAGAAGCCCAGCTAAATGGCTGAAGACAGACCACCCCCACTGTCAATGAAGTTGGATTTAGTGGTTCACTGTTTAGAATGATACGTGTGGCTAATTTTTAGTCTTTATCAAATTTAAGTATTTCCTCTTATCCCTGTGTTAGAGTTTTATTACAGGAAAATCTGATCAGCCTTTCAGCATCTACCAGTGTATGACTTTCCTTCAGTTTGTTGGTACAGTGAATTATGTTGATTTCCTAACGTTTCTTCTTATTGGGCCATTCCTATATTCCTAGAATGCTCTCTATTGGGCAAAAGTACATCAGCCACTTCATAAACTGCTGCATTCTGTTTTCTAATCTTGCATTTTGGATCTATACTCAGATCTGAGATGGAGCTAGAATTTTTTACCTATCTTCTACCACGTTTCGATTTTATGGTTATGCCGACTTCCAAAAATGAGTTGAGGCAAATTGCTGTGTGAAACTGGACAAGCTACATCGCCTCTCTGTGCCTTTTTCGTATCTGGAAATGATGATAGTACTACTTACCTTGAAGGGATGTAGATAATATTTGTATCTCACTCAGTACCCCACACATAACAGATGCTGATAAATGGTGAAGAGGGGCGAGGGGCCAGGGCGAGGGGCTTCAGCTTAGCCTGAAGTGCCAAGTGCTTAGTGCTGGGCCCTCCTGAAAGAGGGACTTTGACCCTGGCCTCAAACAATGGAATTTAGCAATTGGTTGGACTTTCTTAATAAGGTGGGAGTCTGAAATTCAAGTTGGTGACCCAGTGGCTCTAAGTTCAAGTCCTACAATTGGTTACTTACATTCTCTTTCTCTCTCCCTCTCTATCTTTCTCTCTCTCTCTCCCTGTTGTAAATATTTCAAAAAAATAAAATGGCACTCCACATCTCAATTCCATTTGACTCGGGAAATGGGACCTAAAGAGGCCCCCAAGGCACACTCTGGGCCTGCTTGTGGCTTCTATTTAACCTCTACAATGATCTGAGGTCAATAAACAGCAAATCGTGGGGTCATCGGCTATAAATCCACTTAGTAACCAAACGCAAATGTTTATTAAGAATCAGGACCATCATCAGGGCACCTGGGTGACTTAGTGGGTTGAGCCTCTGCCTTTGGCTCAGGTCATGATCTCAAGGTCCTGGGATCAAGCCCCGCATCGGGCTCTCTGCTCCATGGGGAGCCTGGTTCTCCCTCTCTCTCTGCCTGCCTCTCTGCCTACTTGTGATCTGTCTGTCAAATAAATAAAATCTTAAAAAAGAAAAAAAAAGAAGAAGAAGAAATGACTGAGAATTCCTTTTAAAAAAAAGAATCAGGACAGTCATCTCAGTATTTCCATGAGGACGCCTCCGCTGACTCTGGAAACCAGTCTGCAGACCTCCCTACTACCAACTCCACAGCATTCCGTTTGTGCCATTTTGTCATGTCAATTACCACTGTCTTCCTTAATCACAGAATTCCAGGGTCTTAAAAGTCAGGTGGTCTCACTCATCAGATTGTTTTATTCCCACTAATGCTCGATGCCTGGGATAATTCCATGGATCAGGGAATCACGACCCACCCAAACACGCGTTTCTTCTTTGATGTCCTTGAATCCTAGTTACGTCTGTACCAGAGGACTTCTCTTAAGGACAGTTTCATGCCAGTTTCAGCTTAAAAACAATAACTGCACGTCTTATGTTGCCATGCACATGCCACAGCCTCAGAACGCATCCATTGACCAACTGATGAATGAACACAGAAATACTTTGTGGGAAAGCCAGGAGATGGGGGGGAGGAGGGAAGCATGTAGAATCTGATCCATCTATCCACATTAATCTCATAGTAATAGGTCTTCAAACCTACAAAACCAAACCCAAGCAAAAAGCTTCCCACATCTCCTTCCCCAACACCATAGAGAGTCATTATTTTTAAAGCAAATCCTTTTGCTAGAAAAGAGATTCTCAAAGAGTGGTCCCCAGACCAGCACCATCAGCATCACCTGCGAAGAGCTTAGAGATGCATGTTCTTGGGCTCCCGCTCACATCTACAGAAACAGAAGCTCCGGGTGTGGGGCCAGAAATCTCTGTTTTAACAAGCCCTCCAGGTGATTCCACTGCACACCACAGTCTAAGAACCACTCTGCTAGAAGAATGAATAGATTTGGGTTTGACTTTGCTCACCCTGGTACACCTGCCCTTTGGGATGGTGGAAGTGGCAGGTGGGGACAGTGAGACTCATGCTCGGTCATGAGAGGAAACAGAAGCAGACAGTACAGGGAGGTCATCCTCCCTGTACAGACCTCATACATCATCCCCATACACAGAACTACAGAGCTCTCCTGATGGAGCTGCCTTTTTTCATTACCTGTTTATACCATCTTATTCCTTCATCATCAGGTCTTCAAGAAAACATGTATTAAGCACCTCATATGTGCCCAGCCCCATGGCATCAGAAGATAAAGATAAAGGAACCCTAGTGCCCTCCCTCCAGGAGCTCGCAGAGAAGATGTACAAGTCAACAAGCAAACAGGGAGATGAACCAAACACACCAGTGTGCGCAGGCACCCAGGAAAGAGGAGGAGCCAGCACACCCACCTGAGTGTGGAGGGAGGGCTTCCTGGAGGAGGTGAGCGAGCTGCGGCTTGCAAGGTAGCAGAACATTACCAGACAAAGGAGGCAAAGGTATTCAGGCAGCAAAGCACATTCCGCCCAGCTCTGGGGCACTGCGGGCGGGGGTGAAGCGTGAAGGAGCGAACGAGTAAGGAAACCAGGCAAGACTTTGTCCTGAAAATGGGGAGCCAGGGAAGGATTGTTGCCTGAGGACCAACTCATTCAGATTTACATTTTAGAAATCCTATTTAAGACTATAGTGCAGAAGATGGATTTGAAGGTGGCAAGAGGCTATTTTAATTTTCTATGTGTGAACAATGAGGATTTCAGGATGGGAGAGGGGTTAAAGAGAAGGAGTCTGGTGGCAAGGGGTGGTATAAACAGCAAGGAGGTAACTTGGTCTTCCTGGCCATGCCCCATCCAGCCCCTGCCTAGCTCCCCAGCCTCGCCCAACACCCCATTCCACCACCTTCTCTGCCCTTCTGCCCCATCGCCTTTCCACTCCATAAACATCTTTTTTTTCTACCACAGAGCCTTTGCACAAGCTCTTCCCTTGGCCCACAATGGTTCCCAGCCCCAGTATCCTAATTAGCTCTTTGTCATTCTTCAGATGTCAGTTCAAATGTCCTTCTCCAGGGAAGTCTCTCCAATCAAAATTAGGACCCCAGTTTGTTACCTTCCTAGGGCAAATCATGGATCACTACGTGTGCCCCCCACCGGCAGCAAGCATGGCAGCCCCTGTGTTTTTGCACACTGCTGCATCCCCAGTGACCAGCACGGGGAAGATCACAGCCAGCACGTGAGGTCAGTTAAGGGAAACAACAAAAACACTCAGGTTCCTATGGAGCAATAGGTCGAAGGATGAGGAAGAAAACCAGATTTAAAGAAGGAAGAGAATGAGTTCAGTCTGGGGTTGCCCTGCACACCCTGAGCTTAGGAAAGAGATGCAGATGTGGGAGGTTGGAAGGGCAGCAGGGGGAGTTAGGGATATGGAGAGGAAGAGAGACGATGGAGAAAGAGAAAAAACATGGACAGAGGACAGAACTCAGAAAACACCAGTATCTTAAGAATGGAGATCAAGAGTATACTTAACATGATGAGCACCACATAAAATATGTAGCATTGTTGAATCACTACATTGTACACCTGAAACTAGTATTAAAGGTAGGAAATTATACTGGGATGTAAATTATACTGGAATTGTTCAAAAAAAAATTTTTTTAAAAAGAGATAGAATTTCCAGATGACAGGACCAAGGATACAACCAGTCACAGCCACGGCGAACAGCTATGGACTGTGTACCAAGTGTCAGACCTGTTCTCTTGTTTCTAGTCCATTTGCTCACAGCAACCCAAGTCCCCATTTTACAGAAGAGAAGTCGGCAGAGCCAGGAGAATGCCAGATGCCTGAGAAGGGAAAAGAAAGACGGAGACTAGAAAGAGATCAGTGGATGTGACAGGAGGCCACTTTCATGAGAAGGGAATCCACGACCTCAAGAAGGACAAGCAAGACTTCAGAGGCCTAGGGTGCTCCCGGAAACGAGGAAGTGGTGACAGGGCTGACAGACCACTCCTTCCACCAGTGAGGCCGGGTGGCGGATGGGAATAGGGGTCGGGGAGGTTGAGTGGGGCTCCTTCTTTAACAGGGCACACCCTGGAGCAGGTTCACAGGCTAAAAGGAAGGAGGCGGGGGGGGGAGTTTAAAAGGCAGGGTTAGGAGGAATTAGAGATAATACAGCAAGCTGTCTGACCCCAAAATAAAGCTTCTAACCCACGTACCAGGCCTTTGAATGACTTCCTCCCAGGGACAAAAGATTTCTAAGATTTATCTTGGTGGAATTGTACCTGGATCAGACTGTTACATTTTGATGGAAAGAAATGCCTTAGAAATCCTACTTTGACTGGATTGGAAGCAAAGGAAAACCCAGCGCTATTTAATGATACCTCCCTGCCACACCGAAAACACAGACAGACCAGCTTCACGGGCATGGGGCCCACGCCTTCAGACAGGGTCCGTGCTCAGAAGGGCCCCACGCTTGGCTCAAGGCTTTGCTGCCACCATCTTGAAATTTTGAACGCATATTGAATAAAGGGCCCCTCATTGTCATTTTGCATTGGGCCCCATAAATTGTGTATCTGGTCCTGGATACCTGTTGGGGCTGGGGTCAGAGATCAGGGAATAAGTTACTCAAAACAAAGAACCTGACAGTGCTGATAGGCAGGTGCTGCCTCATGGAACACAAGCCCCAAGCAGCCCTGAGCTGGGAGTAAACCGCTCTCTGCAGTAACCCTGAAAGCCTGGCCAGGGCATGCCTGTGCCACCCTTCAGAGAGGCAGCTTCTGGCTGGTGAGTAAGGGGGTAGACTGGGTCTGAACTACCGGGATTCAAAGCCCTGCCAAGTCTGCTACCGACCACCTGTGTGATCTGGGCTGAGTTGCTAAACCTCTCTGTGCCTCCACATCCTCTGGGGCCAACAGGGACGATCAACCACAGCACATCTGCCTCACCTTGTCTGAGGCTCTGTGAAAGAAACGCATTTAAAACAGTGCCTAGGAGCGTCTGGGTGGCTCAGTTGGTTAAGCGGCTGTCTTCAGCTCAGGTCAGGATCCCAGAGTCCTGGGATTGAGCCCCGCATCGGGTTCCCTGCTCAGCAGGGAGCCTGCTTCTCTCTCTCCCTCTGCTGCTCTGCTTACTTGTGCCCTCCCTCTATCTCTCTGTCAAATAAATATATAAATCTTTTTTAAAAATAAATTTTTAAAAAATGAAACAATGCCTGGCTCGTCGGGAGGGGCAGCCATTGTCCACTATTATCAGCACCACAGCCATCAAAGCAAAGGGAATAAACCCAAAAGGGGAGGAGGTAGCTAGTCATCTCTCCTCTGCACATGGGGGCGAGCGAGTTGCCAGAAAATGAGGGTGGGGAAAGTACACTGAAAATAAAGTCTTAGAACCATCTGCTATCCCTTTATCACGTCAGCAGCCTCACTCTGGAATTCTCCGCTGTGCGGAATCCCACCGAGCCCCAGGACTGCTGAAGCGTTCAGAGACGGCTGCGCCCCATCTTCCTACCCCGGTCTCTGTCCCCCCGGAGCCCGCTCCTTTGCGTCCTGGCCCTCTGAAGCCATCACCCCAGGTACCCCATCAGCCCGGCCCAAGCACAGCCCGAGGCCCTTCTTTTCACCTTGGCAAGTGTGCACCTGGATTTGTGTTCCTGGCACAGCGCTCGGAGGGGACCGGCTGTGACAGTAAGGAAGGTCCAGCTTGCCTTCCTCTCTCTCCTTCCCCTGGGGCGCATCCATCTGTCAAGTTGCAGAAATCGTGCTTGCCCACCTCCCCCTCCAGGAGCTGGATTCTCCAGGTAGCACCTCCTGCCTGGAGTTACGAATACCTCCAGTGTTGCCCCAGAATACTTACAGCGCCCCCCTCCCAGCTCCAAGCCCACCCGGCTGGCTGTCGTGCGGTCTTGGGGAGCAGGGTGCGGGAGGAGGCGGCAGCGGAGGAGGAGGGCGGGGAATCAGGGGCAGTTTGTGTGAACAAAGCCGGCTGCTGCAGACAGCAGAATCCTTCCTGCAGGGGAGAAGCAGCCGCCTTCCCCACTGATAACTTAATGACTCTGGCACATTTTCATCAGCCCAACTTGGAGCACGCAGTGGGTATCTGAGCCAGTGGTTTCTGAGAGACTGAAAGCAATTACAGGATGAGCGTCCAACGACAAAGCCTGGGCCTTGGGAGTCACCAGGCCGCATCTCATTCCCAGTTCTGCCCCGTGGCACTTTTCACACGACCCGAGGATGCTACTTCCCTCTCTCTGCAGCTCCACTTCCTCAGTCGGTAAAATCGACCCAGCAGTGCCTGTCGGCTGCCGAGGCCTCCAGACCGTCACACGTACAGACTGCGACGCAGGCACACGGTCCCGCGTGGGAGTTCACAGCAGCCCACGAGATAAGGATTGTCGGCCCCACTTTACAGATCGGTAAACTGAGTCTGAGGGCGCTGAAGCAACTGCCTCAATGGCAGGGCAGGATTTGAACTCAGGTCTGCCTGGCTTTGAAGCACGTGACTGAACCATGCCTTATCCTCCATTCGGACACCTGTCCCACTGCCTGGGCTGACCTCCACGGCCCCTTGCCCTCTGCCTCTGGTCTGGCCGGCGGGAGGCATGGACAGGAGAATGGCGTGTGAGAAGAGGAAGATGGGGATTTGTGCCCTGCCCTCCCTGCTTGGGCAGCGTGCTGGCACAGGCACTACTCCACCTCCCGAGTCCTGGGCACCATGTGTCCTCCCCCTGCCCCTTGGCACTCAAGATGGAAGGGCTCCCCCTCTCCCTGCCGGCACTTCTATCCAGCCCACATCTCCTTCATCGTCCTGCCAGCCGCTTCTCTTCCCTTCAGCCCTTCTGAGTAGAATCTTAAGTCCCAGTGGGCCCAGGACAGATACACAAGGAGGCCAATCTGACAAGGGAATGATACCCTACTAGACCGGGCCATAGACATTTGGGGCTCCCCATACCTTCCTGACTTCTCTCCGCAGAACCATGTGGGGGATGGAGGAACACCTACAACCAGCCCCCCGGGTAGGGAGAAGCCCCAGCGAGGAAAGCCCGGCGGGACTCAGCGTGGGATAAAACTCAAGCCACCAGGGCAGACTTGCTCATGGTGGGGTATTAATCACTACAACTATTTTTAATGGCCTTAGAGAGCCAACGATGGCTCCACTGACCCAAACGAGGGGAGTAGCCCCGTTCCTGCAGTGTCTCGGCACCAAGAGGCCCCACCTGGGCAAGTCCAAGTGGGCTTTTCCTCCTGGCCCAGAAGTCCAAGGCCCAGACACGTTGGGTGGCCTTTGGGAGGCTGGGGGTCTGGCCCTGGCTCTCCTACTCACCAACCATGTTCCTGTGGACAAACCCCATACTTCTCTGGGCCTTGGTTTCCCCAACTATAAAATACGACAGTTGAATCAAATGATCTCAAAGTCCTTTGATTCGAGTACTTGGTGATTCTCTATTTTCTCTGGGCTCTCTGAGGCCTGTATGACTCAGCAATTAGTCCCCTGGACCCCGAGAGAAAACCAGTGTCAGCTCCTGGCCTTAGGACCCACCCAGGGCTGCCTACATCCCTCTCCCCTTCCCCCAAGCAAGCCAGGTCTGCAGCTGCCTTCCCGTGGCTTCTCGTCTTCTTCCAGGCCACATTGGTGCTTATTTTAAACTGAATTCTTCCGGATAGAAGCACAGGAGGGATGGAATAAGGGTGGGATGTAATATCCTGATTTTTCAAAGCCACATTCCTTGGGGCCTTGCACGGACTCATGTATTAGGAATGAGCCCAGAGACAGGATCTATTAAATGCCAGTGATCCGCAAGTCCTGGGGGGCGGGGGGGGGGGGCATTGGTTTTTCAATGGGGGGGTCATTCTGCTTATTTCAGGAATTTGCTATATACTGAATGTGACTCTGGTTTTTAAAAAACAGGAAGAATGGAGATAAGCAGCAAGCCTTTCATTTCTAAATACTATATAACCTGATTTCAGATCCCCAGCAGAGAATGCAGAAACTCCCAAAACCAAAGCATTAAGTGTGTTAGTGGGACTCTTTCCTGCCTCGCTGAGAAGAAGCAGGATAGCAGAACTCTAGTGAACTCGGGGATCTGCCTGCTTGGGGCAGCTAATTAGCTGGGTGACCTTGGGCAAGTTACTTAATCTCTCCAAACCTTGGTTTCTTGGTCTGGAAAATGGGGCTGATGACAGTTTACATCTCACCTGGTTGTTATGAGAACTGAAAGAGCTCATCCTTGGGAAGTACTCAGCACAGTGACCGGCCCACAGCAAACACTCAACATAAGGCGTGCTTGCTACCTTCTCTGGTACCTTCCCTGACACCTCCAGCAGCCAGGGCACAGAACAGAACTGGGGACCCAAGCTCTACTTTCCTGACTTGGCATTAAAAAATAAATAAATATTTATTGAGCACAACTATGAACCAGACAGTGAGCTAACTGTTTTGCACACAGTCTCATTTAACCCTCTGGGATACCCTCGAAGGTTAATCTTATTATCCTCACTTGACACAAAAAGAAAGCAAAGCTCAGAGAGGTTTGGGGATTTGCCTAAGATCACGGCCAGGAAGTGATGTAGCAAAGATTCAAATCCTGGAGTTCTGACTCGAGAACCGCCTTCTGGGGTCCCCTTGCAGAGACCGTATCTTCAGTCCTTATTCTGGTGTGTCCTACCCTGGCACGTCCTTAATCTACTTAAAGGGCAAAATATAATTCTGTTTTTAATCATACATGAAAAATTATCTAAATAATAAATGTAAATGTCAACATTTCCGAGGAAAATAAAGAAAGGTAAAAAAAAAAAAAAAAGTTAGACATATTACCAAAGTATGGCAGCCCCCAGATCTGGAAATGTGGCTAGGGTGCTCTCCCTCAGGCTCTCCAGGTGAATATCTGCCCCCAGCTCTGCCTCAGATGCAGATGGGGCTTTATTTGGGAGTCCCGACCTACCCACTGTGTCCCACTGGCCTTTCCCTGAGGTAGACCCCCATCCACTTACAGCATCCACATAAGTGCCTCGCTTCCTTTGGAGGACCAAATGCCCATTAGCATGTGGTGAATATTGCTGCCTGGACATCCTAATAGTTCCACATACTCCTGTGTCAAAGTTTCTTCATTCCCCCAAATTAACTTCTCCTCTAGAATATTCCAGTTAAGCCTCCCTCATGTCTCCATGACCCAAGCTCAAGACTTTAAGAGTCATCGTTGCTCCTCCCTCTCGCTTGGACCCCACATCCCATTCTGTAGGATTTTCACTCACAAAGTCTCTCCTGTTGGCCCTGTCTACTTTGTCCCTGCTGTCACCACCATCCAGACTTCACATCTTCTCCTATCTCCTTCTCAGCCCTCAGGCTGCAGGCTCTCTGCCCTGAATACACCTTTCCAGAACACACCTTTCTGGGATCATCATGTTCACAACCGATGATGCAGGCCCACCTCTAAGCAAATTGTCCAATGCTGTACCCCCCAGTTTTCCTACCCTCTGCTCTATCCTATTCTTGGCTCTGCTCTGGCCAAGCTGGTCTCTCTCCTGTCCTGTTCTGTGCATCCCATACACCTCCACATTTTGGGAGCAACCACTGTGCTGGGGCTGGGATGCAGGGTGAATGTAGCATACCTCCTGCCCTCCAGATGCTCACAGTCCAGCCCAAAGAACTGACAGACTGCCATCATCCAGTGTGACAGGTGGCGGCCTACACAAGGTAAGGTAGATCCCAGGAAAAAGTGAGTGACAGGAGAGGTGGGAGACACTGTAGGGGAGGGAGGGAGGCATTGCTGACTGGGATCCAATCCTGGCTCCGTCATTTTTTTTGCTGCATGACCTCAGGAAAGCTAATTAACCCCTCTTCTCCCCAGTCTCCTTATCTGTAGGATGGAGGTGACCATACCATCTGTCTCATGGCACTTCTGTGAGGGTTCAAGAATTAATATAGATAAAACCCAGAGAACGTTCCAGGCCCATAATATAAGTCAACGAACTTCTGCTATTACTGCTATTACCCCGCTGGTCTGCCACCACCAACTCTCCACATACCCCTCCCTCCGGGGAGAATAAAGTCAATTCAGTACACTCTGCCTGGCCTCCTAGGGAAGCAGTCTCCGAAGCACCAGCTCCTGCCCCCCACCCCCCACTCCCTCCCCTGAATCCCGACAGCGCTCTCTATGTACTCAGTGAACGCTACCTGGTTGGGTGTTATCTCTGTGATAGCGGCCTTATCTTTCCAACTCTACTGGAGAAGGAGGACAGAAGGAACCCACGAAGGAGGAAGAAACATTCATTAAGCATATCCCAGGTGCAAACATTTTTATATCCATTATCACCCGTGGCTTTCCCGACCACGCACCATCCCCACTCCACACCTGGAGCCTCCCAGCAGCAAAATGATTTTTTCAAGAAGGCCCCAGGTAACAAGCAAACAACCAGCAGAACCGCCATTTGACCTCAGCTTTTTCTCACTCCAAAGTCAGGTCACGTCCCTCTTCACAGAGCTCTCTCTCTCTCTCACCTGGGTGGCCCTGACCTTGCTGCCCACTTCCCTTACCCCCCACTGCGACTGGAAGTGAGAGACATCAAAGGCTGTACCCCAGGCCCTTTGACCTCACAATTCCACTCCTAGGAAATCATGAAAGCATTATGCAAAGATACAGCCTCAATATTGTTAGCAATCGTGAACAAACTTTAAACTGCCTAAATGCCCAACAAGCGGAACACGGCTCGAGCAAACTGGGGCGTGCCCATGTGATGGGACACCATATAGCCCTCCAATGTCATTAACATGCCTTCACTGACCTAAAGCGATGCTTCCCATGTACTGTTGAGTGGGGGGGATGGGTGAAAAAGTTCTGTGCCACGTGTGCGTGTGTGTGTGTGTGTGTGTGTGTGTGTGTGTGTACCAAAAGAGACAGAGACAGAATCCTCAAATGGTATACAAAACCAAAACGGAAGCTATCTCTCAGGAGAAAGCTTATGGGTGATTTTTATTTCTCCTTATGCGTATCTGCGATTTCTGATTTTTCAGCAATAAATAGATATTATTTCCATAAAAAAGATTACTTAAAAAAAAACAAACTGCTGCCCATGTTCATATCTACGCTGTTACCGGTCCTCTGCATCTTGGTAGGAATTATTTGCCACCAAGGTTGCATTCAGGAACAGCTAGCTGAGAACCGGCTCTGGCTGGAGGACAAAATAATTCAAGAGGGCATGGGCTACAGCTCAGAAAAGGCAAACCAAGTCCTTGAGAGCTCCAGAGGTGTGGGCCATGGGACCGAAGGGCAGGGCAGGCAGCTGGAGCAAAGGAAGGAGAGAGATGCAGGTGTGAGGGGAGCAGGGAGAGCAGGGAGAGAAGCGGGCAGGCAGCTTCTCTTCAGCCCTGCCTGCAGGACCGCCCTGCTGGGACACCGTGCAACCTGTGTCTGCCAGGATGGCATTTAAATATTTAAACAGACCCAGCTTTGCCGTAACAAATGCACTCAATCTCCAGGGATCAATCCCATGCCACTGGCCCTGCTCCACAAATCAAGTTTCTGGGACACGGAGCCTTCCCCACCCTCCCCCGCCGCACCCCATGCAAGGACCTGCAAGATAATAGCGCGGACAACTGAGTGATGAGCCCGGCTTCCCTTCAGTGACAAGGGCAGCCAGCCTGAAGGCCGCGTTATTGGCTTTTCCACTGCAGCTCGAAGCTAAAAGCACATGAGCCTTAGAGAATGTGGAGCCTTAATGCCCTCAAAAAAAAAAAAAATTTTTTTTTTTTAAAATAAGACTGCAATAGTCATCTGATTCTCCCGGTACACTCAGGTAAGGGGGAATCCAGAGTAATTTTAGGAAGTTGAGGTCAAGCAGATTTTCTGAGACTACGTTGGGTGCAAGCTGCGTCTGCCCCGTATGCCAGTCCGCCCAGCCCACAGCCCCTCTCAGCCTGCAACGGGACGGTCGGACATTTTGTCTCCAGGGAGAAGAGACTCACTGTTAAGCCACTGCCTGGGAAGAAAAGAGCCCATGGCGTGGGGAAGGGGTGCTGATGGGGGAGGTCTAGACACTCAAGAAAGGAGTCCCCTCATTGATGAATCAGGAAAGTAACATCCTAGCCCCTGAAGGGTATAACCAGGACAAGACCCCCAGACTTTTTGATTTTCCTCCCATACCCTTCTCCCTCCAGGATTCCACCACCAAGAATAGCAGGAAGGAACCCCAAACCCTATTCTGAAACTGCCCCGTTTGGACATAGTTAACCCCCAGTGAATTTCTAGAAGGGAGGCCGTGTTTTCAGTCATGGGCCACACATGCCTGTGGGGGGAGAGGTGGTGGAGACCAAGGTTTTTACTGATCTGGAGACTGAGTTGGGTGCACCCACTCCTGGAGTGTGAGTATTAGACAGGACTCAGAGCTGAGTTATGCTCCCGGAGCGTTCTCACCACGTCTATTTGCCTTTTGCCACTAATCTACCCTAATGCCCCAGTTTGGGGGAGAGGGTGATTTTAATAGATTTAAATGCAAAAGGCTTAAAAGTGTACAATCTATTGCATTCCTGCCAGCCTGACGCCTAGAAGCCATCTGTTGACAGTGGACGTGGCTTCACCTCATCAGTGAGATGTATGTGATCATTAATTCACTTCTGGTTGTTCTTTAGAGACGGGGAGACAGAGTGGGTGGAGGAGCAGAGGGAGAGGGGAGAGAGAATCCTAAGCAGGTTCCACGGCCAGTGAGGAGCCGACTCAGGGACCAATCTCATGACCCTGAGATCATGACCTGAGCCAAAATCAAGAGTCAGACACTCAACCGACTGAGCCACTCAGGCACTCCATTAATTTGCTTTCAAAGATTTATTTATTTATTTATTTGAGGCAGGGGAGGGGCAGAGGGGGCAAGATAGAGAGAGAATCTTAAGCAGACTCCAGGCTGAGTGCAGAGCCCAATGCGGGCTTGATCTCACAATCCTGAGATGGCAACTGGAGCCAAAACCAAGAGTCAGATGCTTAACTCGCTGTACCACCCAGGCACCCCTAATTCACTTTAAAACATGTTTTTTCCTCAACTCTCAGGAGAGCCAAACTCCAGGGTAGGAGAGCATATTTTCCCGGCAGTATGTGTGGACACGTCCCTTCACCTGTGCCTCGGTTTCTTCATACTAAAGTGAGGTCAACTGTTCCCGCCTCTCAAGGTTATGGTGAGGACTTACAGTGACAACGCACCGAACGGGCTCGGCACCGCGCTCTGCGTGCTGTAAGCACTGTGAGCAGGCGTTATCACCACGATCCGAAAAAACTGGGAACAAGAGACAAGCACTGGCAAGGCTATAGAGAAACTGGAACACTTGGACGCTGCTGGTGAGAACGCAAAATGGTGCAGCTGCTCTGGAAAATAGTACGAAGGTGCCTCAAAAAACTAAAAATAGCATTGCCACAGGCTCCAGCAATCCCACTTCTGGGTATTTGTCCAAAAGAACGGAAATCGGGATCTCAAAGAAATACTAGCACTCCCACGTTCGTGGCAGCACTATTCGCAATAGCCAAGATGTAGAAACAACCTAACTGTCCATTAACAGATGCACTGATGATGAAAATTTGGTAGATCCATTCAATGGATTATTCCTCATCTTTTAAAAAGAAGGAATCCTTCAATATGCAACAGCATGAATGAATCTCGAGGACATTATGCTGAGCGAAATAAGCCAGTCCCAGCAAAGCCAATACTGCGTGACTCCGCTTACATGAGTAACCAACCTCGTGGCATCTGAGGGGGCAATGGTGGTTGCCGGAGGCTGGCGGAGAAGGGGGTTAGGAAATCACTAAGCAAAGGGCAGAAGGTTTCAGTTGAGGAAGATGAATGAACCCTACAGATCTTCTGCCCAGCACTGTGCCTGTATTCAGCAATATCTATCATACACTAAAAATGTATTAAGAAGGTAGGTGTTGGGACGCCTGGGTGGCTCAGTTGGTTAAGCGGCTGCCTTTGGCTCAGGTCATGATCCCAGCGTCCTGGGATCAAGTCCCACATCGGGCTCCTTGCTCGGCAGGGAGCCTGCTTCTCCCTCTGCCTCTGCCTGCCACTCTGTCTGCCTGTGCTCGCTCTAACTAATAAATAAATAAAATCTTAAAAAAAAATAAGAAGGTAGGTGTTAAGTATTCTTTCTACAGTAAAATAAACTTAAAGTTAATTTTTTTTTAATTTTTAAAGAAAAAACTGGGAATGGGCAGCTGGATGGCTCCGCCAGTTAAGTGTCTGCCTTTGGCTCAGGTCATGATCCTGGGGACCCAGGATGGAGCCCTGCTCCGCAGGGAGCTTGCTTCTCCCTCTCCCTCTGCCCCTCCCCACTGCTTGTGCTCTCTCACTCTCTCAGTTAAATTTTTTAAATCTTTAAAAAAAAAAAAAAGGAAGAAAAAAAAGAAAAAACCTGGGAAAGAAAAAAAAACCCTCCACAACTCACTACCATTGTGCCCGGGGAAAGGGGTAAACAGGGGCTTTGCTCCACTCTACATGGCTGCTGCTTAGAGACACAATGTTCTCCCTTTCTACCCCCTGGAAATCATCGCCCACCCCACCACCATCCTCTCTTCTATGATGCTACTTGAACAAAGACAATGGCAAAGTGGGTCTCATCCAGAGTCAGTCCCAGTGATGCTAATAGAAAATTCAGGGTTGAGAGTGGTTGGAGACATTTAGAATGATTTTTAAAACATCCCAGTAGCCCAACACAAGGATTGCTTTCCTATGTCTGTCTCCACATATCATACCACCTCTAAAAGGGGGCTAATGATACTGTTAGGATTTAAAGCTATTAAGTAAATTAAGGCCAAGTGCTGGATTGCTGAGCTTTATATGGGACTGCTGAGTTTTAGATCAATGCTGGGGAAAAAAACAGGAAAGGAAAGATTCTAAGGAGACCAACTAAAACAGTGCGGCAAGCCTATGGTCGCTGGCTTGGAGAATTCCTGAAGACTCTAGAACTTCTGGATACCAAAAGCAGGAACAATAAAAGGCTAGAAGCCTTTGAATTTGAATGAAGTAGACCAGTCACTCTGAAAAGTCAGTATTCAGAAGGAATTCCCCTGAGGAGCTCACAAAAAATGCAGGTTCCTGAGCCTGCTCCCTGTGGTTCTGATGCAGGAGGTCTGGTATGAGGCCCCGGGAATCACATTTTAGCACCATGGTTCTCTCTGTGCAGAAGGCCCAGGTCCACACTTTAACAAGCACCAACAGCCTTCCCCACAAAATCATACTCAGTTGCCCTGTGGATAAGGAACACTTTTCTTTGGCAAGAGACTGAAACAGAAGAACCAGAATTTTACTCCTTAAGCTCGGTAAACATTAAGGATAATTAACAGGAATAACTTGCTGGAAAATGAAGTATTCACGTACACACACACACACCACAGACTGGGTAAAAAAATAAATTACGTTCAGATGATTTAGTATTTCTCTGAGACGGAATAAATTCGATGGTTGAGTGAAAGGCAACAGGCAAACTATCTATCACCTGAAGTTAGCAGCTAGGATAATATTTCAATCACCCATCCTGAAAGGGATGCTTGGGATCAAGAACATAATAGGACAACTACATTTAGGAATATAAACCAAGAAGGGTTAAACATAATCACATCTGAAAGATAGCTATTACTACTGCACATATAAACCCAGGAAGAGGTGGCGGGGTACAAGGTGGCCTAATATTTTCATAAATAACTCGGGAGATGGAGTGGGGGTTATGCAAATCCATAAACCAAAGACAACACAACAATGGCAGGGATTGCAAATCTGCAGAGGATGAAATTCAACTACGGGGCAATGTCTTTAAATTTGCTTTTATTGAATCTTGTATATTGCAGTCACATATTATTGTATCTCTTTATTGAGACTCAATAGGACTAAATGCAGAGTGATTTATGGAAGAAAGAATAATCAAATGCATTAAGTAGAAATGAGCACGCACCTGGCGAGGCATGGGGTCAGAACAGGCCCGACATGGGAGGTTGTGGGCATGGTGCACAGAGCAATGGGAGGGCCAAGTACTCCTGTTCTCTACACATATCGGCTGTTATTAAGAGCCACTGTGTGAAATAAACAGGGAAATGTGTCTGTTACTCTCGGAGCTACTTGGCCTTGGTGTTGCTTCCAGTGGGAGTGCCGAGCTTAAACGTAAACCTGGAAGGGAATTTAGAGCGGGCCATCACAGAGGTTATGGGATGTGGCCCTCCACAATAAACCAAGAATACAAGGGGATGTGAAAAGTACCCCCAGAATAGACAAAATACTCAATGTGTCTATTTTGGGGGGAAAGATGTGCAAAAGATAAGGGGGCAAGAGACAAAATCTGCTAAGATGGAAAATTTAGCTCCTATTAAGGGAAAACAATCATTCAGAGCACAGTTGGAATCATAAAAGAAAGGGTAGTTTATGGTAACACCATCCCTGGGGACACTCAAGGAGGTGACCGGACACCTCTCTACTTAGGATCCATTAGAGATTATTAAAAGCATTCCTTGCTCAGTTCGGGGGTGGAGGGTGAGCCTCATGACCTCTCCAAAGGTCATCCCTATCCCAAAGGATCACATGTCTGAAAGGCACCAGATAAAAATAAAGTCTATTAATCACCAAGCTGCCACGAAATTCCCTATGAGAGCCAGGAGAGAGAAGGGCAATCTACGGTGGACCGTGGTCCCCCAAGGGAGGACAAGGGAGGCAGTGGCTGCGTGGGCAGAGCCAAGGAATCAGCCACTGAGACTTCCAGAAAGCCAACATCAGGCCTTCATATAGTCCTCTTGAGCATCACAGGGTAAACAGAAGGAGGAAGAGATTGCAGGGAAGGGGACAAAAAAAAGAGCGAATAGCCCTGGGAGCTCCTAATCACAGTGACAGGGGCTGGGGGAAGGAGAGGACATGAGCACTCGGGGCAGAAAGAGGGGGCCAGACAAGAGAGGGACACCCACAGAGGGTGCTCCATGGAGGTAACAGGTGAGGAGGAGGATGGCAGAAAAAGGAGTGAAGAGAGAAACTGAGAGATGGGTGAAGAAGGGCATGTCCAGGGTGTCTGGGAATTATGGGATTGTGGGCTGCGAATCCCATGAAAACTGAAGAGATGGAGCAAAAAAGTAATGCCACTAGCTATGGGAGCAGAAAATCAGATCACAAAAGTGAAGCTATTTAAAAGAGAAATCAAATCGAATGGCAGTGCCCCAGTCCCAAAGCAGCTGTTGGCATTCTTGGGGGCTGGGGGGCTCCAGCCAGACACAGTTGGAAAGTCTGCTCCTCAGGGGTCAGAAGGACCCTTCCCAGCCCAGAACCAGTCCCCAGAGGGCTCACGTGCTAGGGCTTCGGTGCAACTAAACAAAACAGAGGCCCTTCCGGGAGGCAAGACCCAGGCCAAAGCAGGGACCTCTTGACTTCACCAAGATGTCCTGCTCCCTCCTGGTCCTGGAACAAAACCACTGTGGGATGGAGATGTTACCTGCAAGAGTTGTCTCGTGAATGCCATCGGTACGGTGTATTAAGCAGCCAAATGGGAGTCATGGAATTTGAGTTCTTCTAGCAAAATGTTCTCCAACAAGCTGTCACCCCACCGGGCACAGAACAACTTTTTGAAATCAAAAGAGGCCAGTGAAGAGGGAGGAAAAGAGCACCACCCCCGATGTGCTCCCTGAGCCCCATCTCCCCCATCTGCCCTCTGCTTCCACAGCCAATGCAGACACCGCCAGATGCCCGGCAGAAGGAACCACCGAGCCAGGGCCCTGCCCGAGCCACCTCGCTGCCCCTCTCCCGTGGCCCAGCTCTGCGTCCTCAGAGCGGAAAAGACCTGAGGGGAAGACGGTCAGGGAATGTGGTTTCTAGGGCAGTCCCTGCTGTGAAACGAGCAGATGGCGCCCCATACAGTGAGAGATATCTAGGGCAAGGATTTTAAACCCACCACCCAAAGCTCCCGTAGGTGAGAAAGACAACAGTGTTCCAGCTGATAGCAATCCCTTGAGCTGAAGGGTAAATCCCTGCTCCCTGCCCCACTCTCCAGCTCCTCCCTGCCCCAGCTCCGTCTGCACCCCCTAAACCAGGAGCCAGGCAGTCCTTGCCCAATAGGTGCCTCGGAAGCAAGCAAGAAAGGCCGGAGATGGACCGTGGGCCATTTATTAAGCTAAGTTGTCGTCAGAGGAAGATTCATAACTTGCCCTACCTGGGACAGGAGAGAGAGAAGGAAATGAAAGCGAAACATGAAAAGCCAAAGGAGCCAAGTACCTTTGTTGGAGCAGTTTGAGTTATGCTTTTGTTTGTAACTCTCTGAAACAGAGAAAGAAATAGAGGATGAATCTTCAGGAGAGAGAGAGCGCCAGAAGAAAGCCACCGAGGAAGAGCTGCCAGAGACAGGAGGCCGGCACGCCTGGCTGGCTTCTCCCTCATGCACAAACACCTGGGTGGGCAAAGCATTGGCAGCGGCAACAAGAGGTGGTGCCTTTGCTGAGGCAGCAGGCATGCGAGCTGGGGTGCAGGCCCGCAAGCTGGGGTGCAGGCCCAAGAAGGGGTGCCAGCGAGGCTGAGGCTGGGGGCGCAGGGTAGGGGGTGCTGGGGGCAGAGGCAGGGTCAGGAAGGCAGCATGGGCCGTACTTACTGTCACAGACGTAAGGTTTGTCATGGTCTTCCTGAGAGGCAGCGTCGTGCCTCCTCCTGCCACCTGCCGAGCCACGGGCCTGGGGAGACAAGGAACCGGGATGCTCGTTATGGTGATGCTCACTACAGCTCCTGAGCACGTACTCTGTGAGGCCCCAAGCACTTCATCTACATCTCTTACTCTGGTCTTCCTCAAAGCCTTTGAACGAATACCAACCCCACTTTACAGGCTGGAAACTGAGGCCCAGAGAGGTCAGGTAACTTGCTCCAGAGCACTCAGCTACTCACCCACATCATCTCATGAAATGTTCACAACTCAAAGGAGACACTACTATTATCCCCATCTTACAGACCAGGAGACTGAGGCAACCCCAGGTTAAGTAGCTGCCCCAGGGTCCCTCCACTATGAAGTGGGGAGCCAGGACGTAAACTCACAACAGTCTGACTGCAAAGCCTACATCTTCCCCATCCCTGTTCTCTATGGTTGCCACAGGGCCCTCCTCCTCCAGCTGCTTGGCCTTCTAGCTTCATTGGCCCCACATGGAGATGCCCACCCTGCTCCCCTCAGCTGACCGGATGATGGTGGCCAGGAGCAGGGAGTGTGACTGCAGTCATCACCCCCGGGCACTGGCCCCAGGCTCACACAGTCCTCTTCAAGTCTCAGGGGCCAGCCAGGCCTGGAATCCAGCCCAGGGAATGGCGGCGAGCTCTCCTCACCCCTCTCCCCTGCTCCTCCTGGGGGTGAGCATCAGCTGAGGCCTCCCAGTGTGACCTGCCTCAGGCCTCTGGCCGGGAACAAAGGCCTTGACACCTCACAGTCTCCTGGGCCCAGACTCCTGATCCCACCACCCTACGGGCATCAACAGAAAGAGCCGGCCCAGCCTGGGGTGGGGGTGGGAAGAGTTCCACCTCCAAGGGTGGAGGAGAGCAGCCAGAGAGGGTGCTGGCAGCCCTGCAGCCCCGGGACAGCGGCTGCAAGAACGCGGCAAGGTTTATTTTTAAACCTTTGTAAGTCCCACATGGTCACGTGGGTAGCACCCCGGCCGCCTCCAGGTCATTCTCTGGTAATGAGTAGCAGTAAACTCACAACCAGGGAAAGGGCCTGCTGAGGGCTTTGGGGACAGAGAAGGGGCCGCAGCAGATGAGAAATAAAACATGGCAGCCACCTGGGGTGCAGGGGAAATGGGGCAGTCCCAGGGGTTGGGCCTGGACAAGTGGCCCTGGGGGCCTCAGGGCAGAAAGGCTTGTGATGCACACACACACACACACACACACACACACATGCACACACACACTCACTTGCGGGGGATTTCACAGCGGAAAGGCCTATATTCCCGGCCTGCGATGTTCACACGCTCTCACAAAACACACACTCTTCACAATCAACACCACCTGCCAAGCTACCACCTCCGCCACCTCCTCAGCTCATCTCTCTCCAAAACAAATTACGAAATTCCACCTCCCTGCTTCCCTCCCTCCCACCGTTTTGCCTCTCTGCCTCCCCAGCCCCCACCCAAGCCGGCCGCCCCCAGCAGCCCCCTCCCCCGGCCCTCATTACTCAGACTTGACCTGCAGGGGGAGCTGTGAGGTGCTACTTGTCACCCAGGGGCACAGACAGGCCTCCCCGCCTGCCCACCACCGCGACGACGACGACAACGACCACGACGACAGGGAGGGTGGTCACACTCAGCTGCCCCCCCACGCCCCCATAGTGAAGCCAGGGACAGCTTGACGTGCGCAGCCCGCAGCCCTGTCAGAGCCGCCTGCAGCAGGTGAAAGCAAGTCAAGCAGAATGACGAGCCAACAGCAGACGCGGGGAAGGGGCTCTGCGACTAAAAATACCGCCTGGGCCAAGAGGAGGGGAAGCACGCACTCGTGGGGGACCGCCAGCGGAAGGGGGAGGGCCCCCGCTGAGAGCCGGGGCTGGACTTCCCGCACCGCGGCTTCCACACTCTCCCTGCACTTTGGTTTCCTCAACTGCAAAATGGGCACGCGCAAGGGAATCGCTCAAACTTGGAAGCTCAGAATCCCGTTAGTTTGCTCAGATGTCACCTCCCCCGAGAAGCCCTCCTCCACCAACCTAGATCCATTCATACCCTCTCCATCGTTCTCTTTCCCCTGCCCGGCTGTATGTTTGGTCCCAACACTTAGCGTGGTTTGACATTATATTATACATGTTGTTGCTGTACTTGTTGATCTTCTGTCTCCCCAGTAATGGCTGGAAAACGTCTACTTGGGCCACACTATATTCAGAACCTGGTACGGGGCCTGCCACTTAGGACACATTTAATAGGGGCACCTAGGTGGCTCAGTGGGTTAAAGCCTCTGCCTTCAGCTCAGGTCATAATCCCAGGGTCCTGGGATTGAGCCCCGCATCGGGCTCTCTGCTTGGTGGGGAGCCTGCTTCCTCCACTCTCTCTCTCTGCCTACTTGTGATTTCTCTGTCAAATAAATAATTAAATCTTAAAAAAAAAAAAAGACATTTAATAAGCCTGGGCTGAATCAGTTGGTCCATCAGTCAGTCAGCGAGTGGGCCATCTTTGGTTCTCCTTCATTCTTTGTATCAAAATGCTGTTGTTTCTTCCTTCAAAGGCCATCTTAGACTTTGCATTTCCTTTCTGTTCCACATTTTAATCCAGGAGCGCATCCACTGACCCTGAGCGGCTCAAAGAACCCACCAGCTAGGGTTCTACCTCTGCACTGCTCTTCCCAGTCCACCTGCATGACTCCCAGATCAGTTAGACAAAGGGAGTGAAGGATAGAACCCATGGTGGTCCACTCACCCATTCATTGCCATCTAACACCCACTGACACACCCAACAGCAACCTAGTTCCAGTCTCATCGGGTTCCCCTTGTGCTCATGTATGATCCATGTCACTGCCCAGCCTCTCCTCTGCCACCCACAGTGCTCCATGGTTTAGCCCCACTAGCATCCCACTCCTGCGAGAACTCTCCTCCTATCAGACCAAGGAGTAGAAAGAACATCAGCTTTAAAGTCAGACAGGCATGGGTTTAAACATCAGACATGTGTCTGTAAACAAGTTACTTCTCTAGGTTTCCATTTTCTCAGCTGTAAAATGGGCACAGCAACACCTTTAGTGCAGAGTAGCTGAGAGGGTTCGCGCTCAGAGTGTGTGAAACCACAGGGGAC